>VDFB02335501.1:0-20521 GCA_007258455.2 Sequoia sempervirens
ATCATTACTTTCAACAAATTTTTGACACATGTTATCTCATAATCCTTTTTCTCTAAACATAACTTATGTAATCTGAAAATTTCAACAAAAATATACCAAACCCTAACTAGGGCAACACAAATTTACTATGACAATCCTCTCTCTAAAAATATTTTCATAAATTTTCAAGCCAATGCTACCATTACCTCTATTTGAATAACACCTTTCACAATGGTTCCGCTACACCGATTCCCTCTTATTTGCCAGCTTCATGTACCTTCACTCTTCAATTTTCTCTTAAAATTTTTTTTTCTTGCCTGGGCTGACTTTTTCTTATCTGCAAACCTCCACTTTGATCTTTTCTTCAATTTGGTGCCCACAATCTACAAACACAACTTGGCAGATACTTCTTTCAACAACACTTGCTCCAGCAATGGATCTTCAGAAATTATTTAACAGAAAATTCTCTCACAACCGTTGCTCTCCAGGTCTTCAACCATAAGCTCTGATACCACTCCGATAGCGGGCAGAGGCAAAGAAATTAAGCGGAAAAAAAATAAAATATTTGTGCTGCTACACAATAACAAAATTCTTCTTTTACATTGCTTCTTAATCTTGCTCTAATACCAATCTGAAGGAGGTGGATGGATAAGATCAACACAAATAAGCAAACATGAACTCCACAATTGATAAATAAACACACACAAATAAACACGAGCTGCTGCTCCAAATATTTGTATTTAATTACTTGCATAAAAAATGGTTTACATCTGCCTCTTATATAGAGGAGTTTAGATACATTAAGAAAATTCTAGAATATAGGCCGACATTTTATTTTTATTATTTTACCTAACCCTAAACTTCTAGAAATTACCTAACCCTAGCCGAAACTTCTAATTTAATTAATATTTTTACATCTAATTTGAGGGAGAAATTACATTTCCCAATATTTATGAGTTACAATGAAAGATCAGATGTTTTCATAGTGTAGAAGATCTAACCTTTTATGGAATGGCAGATACTTATAATATTTATTTCTATGAAGGAAATTAACCCGCTGGATTTGTTTAATTTGTTTTTCCTTGTCTACCAATGCTCAATGGCATGGAGACAATAAAACAACAAAAATAAAGAAAGTCTATATATCCGGATACAGATCTCATCAGTTCTGCACAACTATGGGGGTTTAGAAATCAATGTATAATCACAAATAATGTATTTTGCTATCAAAATTTGAGAGAGATGTATTTGTGTCCTAATAACCTAATGAAAATTTGGACATGAAGTCAGTTACAATGGTTTTTTTTTATCGCAATAAATTGATTTGAATAAAATTGGGAAAAAATAATATTGGAGCTTTTTGAAAATGATTTTTTTTCTTCATACATATCTATAAAAATGAGATTGTAATTAGGTGAATTATCAATAGAAATTGACATTCAAGGAAAATTTTCATTGAAGAGGGACAAATAGAAAAGTTCTTATGTTAATATTAAAAATAGGTGATGGAAAATAGTGCATAACATTGATTAATAATTATTAGATATAAATGATAAATCAACATATTATTGTTAATTGCTCAAGTAAAAAAAAAAAACTGTTTTGATTGGAGGGAAAAGGAACAAATAACTATTGCTGCTGAAGATTACATTACCACCAATAATGAAACACAGAAGGAAGAAAATGGAGAAGAAGCTCTTGCTGAAAGTATGGTGATGGATACATCTCTCAAGGGATCTGGATTGGATGATGGATCCACTTGTGGTCTCATCTATTGTTTGAAGAAAAGAAATTTAGGACCGAAGGATCCTTACTCTATGATTAAACAAAAATCGTTGGAACAATTTGATTTCAAACAATCCTAAATATGGGTTTATAGTTTATAAGGGTTAGTTGTTCTTAGTTTTTTTGTGGTTTCATCATTGTTTCTATTTTTAACTTAATCAAAACATAATATTGTTTATTTATTTATAGGTGTTAATTATATAGCCGTTGAGATAGTTAGAAGGAAAGACTTCAGAAATTCATTGTAATGTAATAATTTGATGTTGAAAATAAATGATTAATTTGAATCTTTGAACATTTGCTTTTTGTTTTTCTGTCACATCCCGGTCAGAAGAACCCCTTTCACGTGGCCTTGTCAACAAAAGAATAAATAAAAGAATGAAAAAACAGAAAGAAAGTTTTGGAGGTCAAGATATTTTCTGCGGATGACCCAATAAAGACAAGGGTGCTATTCATGGATCCATCAACCCCTCTCACGACAGGAGACAACTTAAATTAA
The DNA here is from genome assembly GCA_007258455.2 of Sequoia sempervirens. Classification (NCBI taxonomy): domain Eukaryota; kingdom Viridiplantae; phylum Streptophyta; class Pinopsida; order Cupressales; family Cupressaceae; genus Sequoia; species Sequoia sempervirens. The sequence continues at coordinate 2,264 of VDFB02335501.1, forward strand.
ATGGAAATAGTGTAGGTATGTTGTGTAGGCTAGGCAGTCAAAGAGGGCATGGTGTGGATGAAACGAAACAGGTGCTCATGCAATTAACAGGCATGGCACCCCTGTCAATGGATAGGGTAAAAAATAGAAGCCATGTGCAAAATAAGGCTCGATGAACCATAAAAAAACCGGGTGACCCCTCCTTGACGGGGGAGACATGCTATTTGGACAGATAATAAAGGAAAACCTGGGGAGAACAGGAAATCAAAGAGAGGGCTTAGGGGTGTGTAGATGCATCGATGAAAGATTTGGCTTTTTCAGTGAACATGAAGATCAGGGTTCGTCGTTTAGCAGTTTGAATTTTATCCACCTGCGAAAGAAAAAAAATCCAAGATTTTTATCGTTAGTGATGGAGGATTTGTAGAATTAGATTTTACAGAGCTTGTTGGGTTGGGTATGAAGATAAGTGATTTCAAATAGAGGCAACCTTAGCTTGTATTTTATTGTTGTTAATCATGTCGAGATTGAAGAAATCGATTGCAAGTTGGCAGAGTAGGGCAAGAAAGAGAAAGGAGAGGAATATTGGTTTGGTGGGCAGAGAGAGACCATAAAAACGCATGGAGAAGAGAATGTGTGGAAGAAAGGCACCAAAACCATGCAAGGGAGAGAATACCAAGAGAATTCTTCAGAATGCAAGCTTGGTCCTTGAGAGGAAAGATGGGAGAATATGGAGGAAGCGTGTGGTGGGAGTGAGAAGAAGTGGGAGTTGCGTGGGAGGAAGGGATGACAAAGAGTCACAAGAGAATAGATATCGTAGGAGAAAGGAGGAGAAAATCATGCAGAAGTGGGGGGGTCAATGCAATTTCCCTGGCAGACTTTTACACAGAAGTATGAGAACATAGAAAAGAGGCGAAGAAGTTAGGGTATGGTCTGTGATGGAAATGGCTATGACAAGGGCCCAACATGGAGCTAGTTGAGTAGATTTCTTTGCCTACATCCAAAAAAACCATTTTCAATATTTCCTAGAGCTGGTACTCACCACCTTTGCTTTGCATTTAATTGATTTTGGGTTTTCTTCTACAAAATATTAGATAATTTCTCCCATTTCCTGGATATGCTCTACATGCCTTTAACATTTGTTAAAAGTTAAAGTTCCTTGTCTAAACACAAATATTGTTATTATAAGGGATCTTTGAGAATTTATGTTAGCTGAAATATGTAGTTCATTGAATACTTATTTGAATTATGTGATTTAAAGTTGTTTCATTCAAGAAGGCATATACATTCATTTGTTCATTGCATGTTTACTCAAGATGATAATGAGAATACCTCTATAATGCATCGAAACATATAGCTTATCCATATTAGTTAAAATGAAAAATATTCATGAAAACGATAAAATTAATCTTGATCAACCCATTTGGTTTGGGATGGATGAACTATCTTATTAAATATGTTCAATTCCCAAAACAAATCATTATTAAGCCAATAAATTTGTTCTTATATTGATTAGAAAATTATCTCAATATACCTAATAGGGTTGTGGTTTACTTTTGATTATAAAATTGTGCTCCTTAATCATTTAATATTGCATGTGGAGTATATAAATATAAAGGCTCCACCTTACTCACTTTGGCCTCATGTGCAAGCCTTAACATGATTGATAATAAAGGATAAGGCCCTTTATTAAGTGAAATACTAAACTAATATTCACGTGTGCAAGACACATTGTACATCCTCGTCATGATAGGGACATGAGTAAATATCACCAGCCTTCAAATATGGATATAGATAAGTCCATTGTCATGGTTTGACGACCTACAAATTGACGAAAATCTAGAAGTCAAAATATATCTAATATCCTTATTAAATGGAACCTTGAGTTATCTCTAGTGACATTAAGATAGCAAGTGACCATAAGCCATGGCATTGACTTGTAAACACAATAATGCTCCAAACATAGATAAAATTATATGCTAGTACCTGTATAAATATCAAGTACTTAATCATATGACTTGTTGCCTTCAAGATCTATTAGGCATGCGGTAGATGTAAAAGTGTTACTACTAATTATATTATTGAGTGTGCATTGACATATGATGATAATTCCATTACTGTGTCATTAGTTGTCGTAAGTATGACTCCATCATTGGTCATGTTTAAAGAAAGTTTATAGCTAATGTGTTTTGTATTCCAAGGCTCAAAAGGATATTATGTGATCATTGAGAATTATATTGTAAAGGAAATAGGTGCAATAAGATCCTTTAATGTCATTTAAATTACCTTGATTAATACAATAACAAGACATGCTATGTGGTTTTAGAATGGTATTTGGGTGTTGAGGTAAAGGCCTAATACAATTACCAAATTGTCTACTACCTAATGGGTATGAGAACCTCAATTGGAAATCTTGATGTCATAAGTGGGTAATATTGTCCATAGAGTTAAATATTTATTTATCTAACTAAAAATCAAGACTATTGAATGCCACCATATTATGATAAGATATAACAATCATTTACATTGGGAATCAATAACATCAACATTGTATACCCTTGGAAAATATGTTTAGGGTGTAATGAACTAGTCTAACCATTGGTTTAACCTAATGTGTTTGTGTGAACTAATGTAATTTTAACCTAATGTGTTGAGTAATAATTTTAGCCCCTATAATGTGAAGATGAACCTTGGGACATTCAAGCTAGTCTATGATTAAGTGTGGTGGTGAAGACTAATTAGAGATCTTGATGTCCTTAGTTGGAATGGTCACAATATAGGTATAATTTGAATAGAAAATATCTATTGAGCCCTAGAGTATAAGAAAGTCAATATTGAGCTATTTGAGTAATCTCACATATGGTCGTGTTTCATACCATCTTCGTACAATGACATAAATTGTATAGTATGACCCATTTTCCTCTAGTATGACTTGGACATTGGTCATGGGTAGATCAAATACGTAATTATTGCGGTATGCATTTTGAGGTCTAGAAGGATGTCTTATATGATTATGATATTTTTTTTTATAAAACCATATTGTGGATGGGAACCCCCACCTAGACCCATGTTTAGGCTTTCAACATGACTGAAGCATATTTAACGATATTTTGACTACTATTATTAAAGGATGAACACTCTTTACTACTAACCAATCCTAAGATAAAGTCTAGATTGTATGGCAACCTATACTTGGATGTGCTTGAATCTCCATCTTGGAGAGATATATCATGGATAAAAATATTCTTATCAAAACCTAATGAATCCTTATTCTCCTATGTAAGAGAATATCAATATGTGTAGAACCCTATGCTGAAAACTATATGTTATTATCATTAGAATACCAAATGTAGCACAATATCCTTGATAGAAATTGCAAGGGGTTTAGGGATGCTTGTGTTGAATGAGGAATGATAACCATGGTAAGGTTTAAATTGAGATTTTGTATGTGTGGATGGAAGTGTCATGACTAGTGCATAGGTATCCTTGAGAGATATTGTAAGGAGAACTATGTGTGACTTTGACCCATTTGGAAGTGGGAATATAGGTGGTCCTTGGGTGAAGGATGCCTTTGAGACCTCAAGTTCATAGGGGGAGAGTTTAGGGTGGGGAAGATAACTCCAAGGGTTGGGGTTGTTCCTGATTGGTTTGACCTTGTCTCTTTAGTAAGCTTCAATTTAAGGATGAATGGGTATGAATGAGCTAAGGGAGTCTAATATTGTGTATTTAATACATAATATGCTTTTAGATAGTAAGCAAAGATTGACTACTTTGTAATGGATATTTGATTATTTGTATATGATGGATAAAGTCCATCTCATGTTGGTTCCATGTCTATGTAATTCAACTCCATATCTATGTGTTTATGTATAGACTTGTGTATTTATGGATTGAGATTGTGATTCATGTTACGTATGACTCATCCAAGAGTGAACCTTCGGGATATTTGTGCAATGATAGAAAGTCCTTAGACTGTGCTAATGACTGACATCTGGGCTACTGCTAGGGTTTAGTAAGCATTCACCTAGTTCATAGAGGTGAAGGTAGCGAGCTACCCTGGTTATGATACAGTCATAGTGGTTGCATGGGTAGGGACCCATCCATGTGGGTAATGGTAATCTGGGGCTAACTGTGTATTGAGAGGGTTCATTGACTATCTCTGGTAAGCATAGAAGTGATTGATGCCAAGTGTTACTTGAGATTGTGAAGAAGATAGCTAACAATATCACTGAGGTCACAAGGTGGTATATATTAGGAGCTACTTCTTCCTAGGTGGACAAACTTGTCGTTGGTGGCCTATAGGTGATTGACGTTGGATTCCATTGGGTTTGGTAGGTTCACTACTTGGGGAAACCCTTGGGATGGTGGACGGACCTGCAATTTAGTATGGGATGCATCAAATCCCCTCCCAATTGTCAGACTATATTCTTAGCCTTGTGGGGTTGAGGATGGACCTGCGGTGTAGTATGGGATCCACCGAATCCTCTTCCCATTTTTCCAATGGTGCAAAAGACCAATGGACAGGATAGCACTTGCGGTGTAGTGTGCAATGCACCGATATTCTTTCTATCTGGGATGCACTATGGATATGTGTTAGCCATTGTGGATATGATGTATATTGTAGCTTGTCATTGTATTTATGATGTATGTTAGAGCTTGGCACTAGGTATTCGTGATATATGCTGGAGACTGTCACTAATGTAAATGTGATATGCATATGAGACAATCGTTGTTGTACTTGTGATGTACATATAAACTAAGCACCACTGTACTTGTGATCTGGGTATCATCCAGACATTGTTGTACTTGTGATCTGGGTATGATCCAAACATTGTACTTGTGATTTGTTTATGATCGGACACTTTTGTACTTGTGATATGTATATGGAGGAAAGCTTGTGACAACCATTGTGTGTGATCTTTGAGATTATGGTATGAATGACCCCTTGTCTATAACGTGAATGTTTGTACACTAGTGCTTGGTAATATTTGTTGTGGACCCAACACTTGACGGAAAAGTTATTATCCTTATATTATAATTGGTTAAGTTGATAGCTTACATGTACTTAAATAATAGTCATGGGTTAAATGTGAGATCAAATATCTTATACAAGAGGAGAGATTGAACTCCCTTTGTCATTGTGGGGTAAACTATGATGCCTTTGATTCCCACAAGGGGATACGTAGGCAGGGTCATCATGAACCCTCGAGGCTTAGGTTGTAGGTCTAGGAAAGACCTTGCCCTTGCCACCATGGTGAATGCAGAGCTATTGAAATTAACATTTCTGATTTACTTGGAATATGATTGGTTGGTTAAGTTTGTAGTTGTGCTTTGTTTTACAAAAAAAAATAAAAAATGTTGAGCCCTAGGAACGGATATTACATTTTCATTTTTCAATACAAACTAAATCACCATGCACCATCTATTATTACTTATTATATCTCTTATTGATAAACAGTCATATTTTTCTTTCTCGATTTAATGTATAAAGCTCTACAGATTTAATTTTAAAATGTGATTATTTCTATTCTATTTTTTTCAATGATATAAATATCTATTTCTTAGAAAGAGGAAAAAGAAAAAAGAATTAAGTAGACTGCACAAACATTAATGGTGCCTTGTCAAGGATACATAACTTTCAAACTACTAATCTACAAAGTAACATTTGTATTGTAGCAGATTCTCTAATGAAATGTTTATGAGTCTTTGACGTCTGCAACAACTTTGAAATATAGTGAACCACTCTATTTCTTGGCAAAAACTTTGCTAGATCCACATTTTCCATTTAATAGAAAGGTCATATCAGTTAAAGTTAGAAATTTTTTAGTGTTTATTCATGTCACATTTCTTTGTAATTTCAATCGAATATTTCAAATAATATCTATTATTTTCTAGAGGATTATATACAAAATAAAAATTCTGATACTCTCCAGTAAATCAAGGACCATAGACCACAGTTCTAAAATTTGTAAATTTTGATTGAAATCAATCATTAATATTTTAAAAATTAGACTCGTATTTAAATAAATATTACTACTGACAACTGCAATGTTCAGTCCTCAATCCAACTCAATTCCAATTAAATTCTCCTATTCAATCCAACAATACTCATTCCCTAATGACTGAATTTTGTTGGATTGTGGATTAAACATTGTTGTTGTTAGTAGGCGGGGCTACCTCAGTCATCTTTATTATTTTTCATAAAAATATTAATGATAGATTTCAATCAAAATTTACAAATTTTAGGGGTTGTAGTTTATGATCTTTGGTTTGCTGGTGATGTTGAATGGTTCTAAATAAACTCACTAGGGATCATGTCTTGGTGATTGCAAGACCCTAACACCATAAAGAATGAGACCAAGTTCCCGCCCTAACAACTTTGATGGAATAAATATCCCTTAATCCTTGATTCTCAGCCAAAAGGATTTCAACCTAAAACTCATGAATTTTATGAATTATGTGACCCTTATTCATTTTAGGCAAGTTAAATATGATAACTTTGATTCTTATGGGCATGAATACACAGTGTTTCTCAAAGATCCATGAAATCCTTTATCATGCCTTCTGTGGGTTTGGAATCTGATATCCTGTTAGATAGTGACTTCATGCCTTCTGTGAATTTGGAATCTGATATCCTGTTAGATAGCGATTTGTTAACCTCGGGGGGCTTCTTTAAAAGTTCAATCTTCTTATCAACCTATAGAATATACTACTTCCGCTTAGTAATTTCATTGGTTTTTTGCACATTCATAAAGAATTGCATGCACATAATCACTAAAAGCATATGTATAAAGAACAGCAGAAGCTTAACTATGTTTCACTTCAGATTACAGGGTAACAAATGCTCATAATTTGATACTGCAAAAAGAGAACTATGTTGCTCACTAACCATTAGATCCGCATTGAGTACTAGATCCATGTTGTATATATGTATCTGCCAAGAGTTTTCCTAGTTTCACCTGAGACTTTGTTGTTAGGTGAAGTTTGTCCTCCTTAAGCTCAAGGCCATTGGCATCAACACAGTAGACATTGTGAATGTTTACACCCAACTGTGCTTTCCTAATTTTCTGTACAGGTTCACTATATGGAGGGTCACCCATGGTTATAGCAACCTGTCAGAGACATAAGAAAACTGAGAATTAGGAGATCACCAATAAGATGATTGTGCAATGTGCATTAATCAAGCCAACCATCAATAATTTCAGTTTACCTGAATGAAAAGCAAATTAGGCTGTTGTAGATCAGAACGGATATCATATATAAGTCTCTCAAGATTTTGTTGATAGCTGTCGGCAGTTTCCTCAGAGTTGGCATCACTTTCACCTTCATACCATAAAAGAGCCCTTAAAACATTAGAGCTTCCATTGTTGTATCCAAGGGCTGCCTTTGTTCTGTTAATCATGTCGGTCTAAAGAAAGCTTCCCTTCTCCCATTCTTTGATAGCAGTCCCACCAATGGCACAGGGAACCAAACCAACATAATAGCTCTCTCCACATTCCTTATTCTGCTTCAACAATCTGTTTGCAAAAGCCATGCCAGGACCCACTCCACACACTTTTTCTAACATACAGCTATCTTATCTCTTCAGTGTCAATTAAAAATAGGATCTAGAGACTAAAATTATCAATCTCACTATAAAGAATATTGAAAACCGAGGAACAGATGGAGACCATTAATTAGTATTAGTTAACATTCATAGTACTAGGATATATATACTACTAGGATAGTATTAGAATGTAAATGAGTTTGTGGGTTATATTGTTTCGAACTAAATCTACGAATGATGGTATGATACTAGGATATGCTTACTTGTATCAATGTCCTTATGCAGAGGCTCCTGAGCTTCAACCCATTTCTCATCTGAGGTGAACCTGAGAATTGAAGGGTGTGGTTCGAATTCACGAGGGACAAATCCATCCCATTTGTTACCCTCAACTCCTCCCCTGCCTGACATATTACTTTGGCCTGACAGTATGAACACATCCAATCTAGTCTCTGGATCCAGCCCATTTGTGAAAATACTTACATTTATTGTCAAAATTAGATGAAGTATCAAGTGCGTGCACTGAAGATTTTTCCGGGTATATCCTCCCATAATTTTCTCTACAGGACTTTGAACTTTGTTATTGAGATTTCTGACAAAGAAAACAGTTGTAGATATCATACAACATTGGATTCCACAAATCCAAAGCACTCTTTGGAAGGAAAACAATTGTATATTGTATCTAGGTTATGGAATGCATGTAGAATTTGCAGGACGTGGGTGCTTTTGTAGAATAATCCAAAACAAAGTCCTAATTGAAGGTGTGAATACGATAAAGAGACAAAGCAAATAAGTAAATAAAAAGACTCAAAATATAAAGGAATCTTAACATCTCGCTTTGCTTTTTCCCCACCTCCATTTGAGGATGAAGAGGATCGCCTTAGTAACCTATTATACAGGTGTTCCATATGTATGATTTTATATTTTTAAGAAATGTTGAAAGTATAATATTAGCGTTTGTTCGAAATAATGGATTTGGTGTTGAGATTAAAGTTAAAAGCATAAAGTTTCTACCGTTCATGATAATTAAGTGAGTTATTTTCTGGATTTACACTCTGTTAGTTTTATGTACCAATGTTTCGGATCATATTCCATGATCTATCATCAAGATAAAATGAATGAGAGAGAGAGAGAGGGGCATAGGGGCGGGGGTGCCGGCGGGAGGGTGAGTGGGGGGTGCGGAGGCGGAGGGGGGCTTTGGGAGGGGCTGGGGGCGTGGGGTGGGGATGGGTTTAAATTTGATTTTGGATAGTGTGTTAGGATATTGTGGAGAAATGACAAGCATTCATGAGTTGTTAGTTTAATTAATTTTTATATAATTTATGATTTTTAAGATAATTAAATTGATTGAATGAGTTAGGAGAAGTTAATTAATTGGACAATTATGTGATTTTAATTGATTAATTTATACATGAATTGAGATTTTAGGATTAAATGAACTATTTATGGATAATGTGAGAAATAATTTATTTTATTTATTTAAATAATTGATAAAAATTAGCTCATCTTAATTAAACAATCAAAATTATACAATTAAATAATAATGAATTAAATTAAAATTGAATGTTGAAGAATTATTTAAATGATGATTGTAGAAGAAGATTTTAGTATCTATATTTTACCTCTTTAAGAGATGTTCCATGTAACTTTTTACATGGAAAACAAAAGAAGATGAGGATTAATTTAGAGGAGATTATAAACCCCATTTTGTTTGGAAAAGTAGTGAAAGACTAGTTAGTGAAATGATGTTCCCTTAATATGTTAACGAAGAAACAATACATAGGGACTTCCAAGAAAAAAAATATGAAAAATGGAAGAGAAAAATGATGAATAGTAGAATAAAATGGAGAAAAACATGAAGAAATGGAAGTGAGAAAAGTGAAGCAGGGTGAAAAATGTGATATGGGAGTAAAAATTAGGAGTGATGCTATTCATAATGGATGTATGACTATGAATGTAATGATGATTGTGGATTTGTTATGATAATGGCTTATGAAAATATAATAATGATTGATTACCTTTTAATTCATATGTTATGTTGATATATGGAGAAAAACACTACTTTAAAACATACTAATATATGTTATCCATCAAGATATAAAGCCTAAGGTTACTATTTATTCAATGCATAGACTAACTCAAAAGAAAACATTGCATACAAGCATATGTTATACAACACCATGTTATGAAAGGCCATAATGTCATTTTGGTGTTATGTTATAAGAACATTTATAAATACAAAAAAAAAAGGAATGCTCAATAATACAAATATAAACACAATGTTTCCCCAATCTAGCTAGAAATTGATTGATTGATGATGATATCATTGTTGATGATAAGAACAATGCAATGATTAAGAATGGCCTATCTTATGGATAATTTAATTCATAAAAAATGTAAGGATTTGAAAAGAATATATCTTGATTACAATAACTTGAGTGAAGTGGATCAACATTTGTAGCAATATTGTGAAGACCAAGGAATATTTTTGGATGATGCACAAGAAGATGGCTAGATTACATGGATTAGAAATTTTTGTGTTTATATCAACTACTTTGGAATTTTTGGGACTATGGAGAATGTATGATAGGTGGATTATGAGGATTATTTGGAGTACTTCTATTAGAGGCTTCAAAATGATGACAAAAGGAGAACCAAGTGTATTAACATGGTCAACATTATGATGTGATTTCTTAGATAAAGAATAGGATGATTATTGGATAGAGATTTTTTTTTTTTTTTTTTGATGGGATGCTAAGAAAAAAGATAAGAGGGACCAGAAGAGATTTAGGGCTAACATCTAAGGACTATGGAACTTAGGAATAATTTGTACTATTGTTCATATGATGAAATAGGAATATAAGGTTGTAAGATTAGTGAATTATAGGATAAACAAGGTTTGTAATTTCTAAAGCATGTTTGGATATGATTCCCATTTCCTTATCAATATTTATATTAGGAAGGGAGGATTAAATGAAATTGATGGGTTAGTCAAGAAAATATAATATATGTGTAGATAGGGTGGGGTAGATAAGAAAATATAGATATGATGGAAAAAGCTTACCACCAAGTGTATGGTGCTAGTGGATAGGAGATTTATGTATTACATTTTTTACCAAGTTTCCATCATAGTACTTGTTCAAGGCACCATAAGAATGGTTTTCACCATTGGATATTTTTAAAAAATTTAAATAAATTTTTAAAAATTATCTTTGGATGCAATGGATGGAGATGTGAGCTAGATAAAAGATAGTTAGGATAGATTATGGTTGGAGGATATAGAGAAGGATTTGAAGGAAGGACTCATGCATCTATTTCCATGGATAGTACGCCTTTTTGATTAACCATTGTGCTAGGATATATTTATAGGAACTATCCTAAGTGTGCTTTCGCAAGATTTAAATAGTTTACCATCAACATTGAAGGAGATTTCAAAGGAAGATTGAGAGGATGGGGAGATGATAGATGGATGGGTTATTTATGCAAAATATTTTATTAAATTAATGTTGTGGTGGATGCAAGGGGGTATTCAATTGAATATTGAAATATGGGTGCATTAAAGGATGGGATGATGGTGTCATGATGTAATAGCATTAGGATCTAGATGAACATACTATAATGTATATTGGATCTTTTGATGAGGAGGGTATATATGTAAGAGTTGGTAAAGAATACTCTACACCATGCTAGATTTTGTTGAATATTATGGCCACCCAAGATCTAGGAAATTCATGAAAGCACAAGAGAGATCAACTATGAGAGAATCATGTGATTCTATCAAATGATGGAAATGATAGACTAAGATAATATGGTTGATATCAATATTAATTTACAGATGATACCACCTATTTATATAGCCAAGATGAGGCATATGATTAGAAAAAGATCATGAAAATTGTCTTACTCCTATGTCATAAGACAACTAATATTAAATGACTTAGGATACAAGTATTAAATTCCAAAAGATAAGATAAGATCTAATGATAACTAAAACCTTCTAGAAATATTCCCTCCTATGACCTAAGTAAAACTAACATGTAAATAGGATCCACCAATGAGCTAGTTAGGAAAAACATCTATTTACACCAATAATATAGGATGTTGGGATGTGGATAGAGGAAATGAGATTATGAATTTTGGTATATAAGGACCCAAATTGATTTAGTAGATCAATGACTTAGAATTGTAGATTTAGTGGCACAAGGAGAGATGTAGTTGTAGTTTCCTTAGCAATGAGAAAATTAGATTGGATAAAAGTTTCCAAGAACCAACATGATAAAGTCTTCATTCAAATATAGGTTTGATATGATTTTTTGTTCTTGATGATCATGGATAATGGAAGGGATTAATTGGGGTACTTGGATCTTTATTTAGGAGATGACATGCTTTGGAACAAGTTCTAGTGAAATTAAAATTTTCTTGGATGAGATTAGAGAGTATTGAATTTTTTTTTACTAGTGATTAGTGCATGAAGGGAATCTTTTATGTTGTACACATGGATGGGGGAGGGAGGGATTTTGGATATTTATGTATGTTAAGTTTGATGATTTGAGGAATATGAGATAATTAATGGAATTAGGGTTGATGAGCCCATAGTCAAGGAGATGCTTGGATGGTATGGAATTATTGATGTTGTGATATGACACAAATTCATTTATGCATTATATCTTGGGATTCTTTGCTAATATTCCTTTGAGAAGATCCATGAAGGATATGTTGATTGATTGGTGTTCCAACTATGATGGCTTAGATTTCAAAGGTAGTCTATTTTCATATTTATATGCATTTCATAAATGTTCTACTCTTACAAGCATCACCATGAGACCAATGAAAGCTCTTGTAAGAAAAACTATTAAATTGATATAGACTTCTTTTGAGAAACCACACTAGAAACCACCTATAAAATTTAAAGATTAAAAAATCTTAAATTTATTATTTAGAAACCACCTTCACACTAGAGTCCAACTATTGAAGAGAAAGGGTCACAACTAAAAATTTCATAGAAGTCCCTTTATGATTTGAACTTGGGTCTCCACCATGAGAACTTAATTCATTAACTTAGTATTCTCAACCCCTTGGAAAAATTACAAAATGGGATACAAGGGCTTTGACAAATTTTCTTAATTAAACATCACTTTAGGATTGAGGAGTTCATCTTTGGTCTACAAGACTCTAATAATTATCATTCATATTATATTCTTCTTGATTGGAAAGGCTAACACCATCATCATCAACATAATTTCTTTTTATTTTGAATAGGGGTTAATAAAAACAAAATGGTTTCCTCATTACTATTAGATTTGGATCAAAGTGGATTGTGGCATTATTAAGATTGCGAATGTAAGGTTTGTTGTGATATCAAAGGGTGATATTTGTTTGCTAAGAACTAAATTGGATAAGTTGGCTTTGGAGACCATAAGGGTTAGATGGAAGATGGATAAGTTTTAGTGGTATTAAATAATATCAAAACCTTACAATAGGATTATTGATTATTTTATTTTAAATTTCTACACTTAGGATTTGTAAATATTCTAAGTGGGAAATTAAATTTGATTTAATTATGATACCTAGGATATGAAAATTTCCTAAGCAATTTTGATTTTCATCTAATTTTTGGATTTCTAATTTTGGCTAAGGTATTACGAAAACTTAATTAATATTGATCTTAAGGTCTTGATCTTTGATTTCATGGATTGGATTAGGATGAGGAGGGTTCATTTGGTTGCAAATGGGTATGGTAATAATTTTTCTTTATCTAATCAATAGATTTTGATTTAGGTTAAATATGGGATGTGGTTTTGGATTGGGATTTAGACTTGGTGGGTTCTATATTCAAAGCTTGTACTATCAATGAATGTTTTGGTGTCTAAAAAGGGCAATGTTGGTCTTATTTTGATGTTTGATGCTCACTTGGTTGATGGAATATGGTTAATGGTTGATACTTAGTGAGAGGAGTAAAAAATAAGAAAAATGTTAATAAATAATCTTTTGAATATATTTTTTAAGGAAATTATAGGTATCTCACAACAAAACAAACTAGTCACATGCATGACCTAGAAATTATTCAAGTAAAGAAGTGTACCTATCTAGGTACAAAGTCCAAAAATTTACCTTGTTGAAGTATGATGTGTAGAGCCCTTATTGGTGTATTTACCATGTCTAATCATTCAAGATCACTCTTATGGAGATAGAAGGGAGGAATTATTAGCTATACACTCATTTTTGGGGGTACAAGGTTAGGAAATTCTTAAAGAAATTACTATTCAATACATTACACAAACAAATAGTTGAATGATATTAAAATAATCTTTACAAGGTGACCATGGGTATGTTAGGAATAGGATCACAAAGAAATATATAATAAAATTAGTTGTCACATCATAAATTGTCGACCTTGAAAATTTCACACAAATTTTGGCTCCCATTATGTGCTTGGACCTAATTATGCTTATTCTTTTCCCATTTTATTATCGATTTCAAAAAACTAAGACAAAAAAGGGAATACAAATTATTTATTTATTTAATGATAATTTACAATTCAAAATAGGCCTAAAATTTGAGTGAAATCTTAGGTTTTTTGAAAGTGTCATTATTCAAAGTTTATTTTAGGTTATACATTGAAAATTAAATATTTGTATCTCATAATTCATTTCATAAACTTAAAAAGTATTACCTTTCTAGTATTTTATAGATAGATTCAGTAGTTGTAACATTTTGCATTTTGGAAATTGTCATTTATCAAGTAATTGGAGCTTATCACATTCATTTTATTGCTTTGAATAATTAGAAATTCATGTATGCATATGCCTCATATTAAAAAAATAGGTTTTCTCACATTTCAAGAATTCATCCAAATCTTAGAATTGAACATGTACAATCTAATATCCTTAAAACTTGTACTAGATTTCCATATCTTTAAAATTTTAAAAATTTACATCTTTGGTCTAGGGTGACCTCACCATTGTCTTGATATTTCCACTCCAAATTTCAATTATAATTATGTCTCTATAACATATATACTGACATGTTTTCTATTATTAAAATTTGCTTTTGTTTCTATCATCATCATTTTTTTTTCTCCTCATTGTATGAAAAATTAAGTGTCTTGAACATTGTAATTAATTTAAGAGCTTCATGAACTAGTGTCCCATATCAAATAATCCTTTGATATGTAGTTATAGAATCATGGCTTCTCATGTTGCAATTACATATGGTGTTGACTCTAGGTTTCATAACTCTTTCACTCAAGGAATCACATCTACACAATCTATTTTTGATTCTTTGCCTACTCCTACTTTGGCTATGTCCTTTTCATCACCAACAATTCATCAATAATTCACAAAAAATATAAGTTTTGCATATCCTTGCTCATATAGTAGATGTACACATACTACATCAACTAGTTATACTTAAAACCTTACAAATTCTTAAAATAAAATGGGAAAACAAGTTTCCTATCCACCAAACTTACCTTTTATTCCTATTTCACCCCTCGAAGCATAACATTCACCACACAATATAATAATGATCATAACTCTAGTTTAGAACTTTCTTGTGGGAATCATTATAGTTTTGTTCCTTCATCTACCACACCTCCATTTACTTAACATTGCATTAACTTCCAAAAAAATAATACTCCAATCATCAACAATAGCCCTACACACTCCACAAATTCTCAAAGCATGTCACCATATGATCCTATAATAAATCAACTCTTATTAAAAATGTCATCATTACAACAAAAAAACCAAACATGAACCAAAATCAATACAATGCCAAATCACCAACATATCTTACACATAGTTTTTTTATCATATCTTAAAAATGCTCATTCCACAAAACATTGAGATACCTCGATTTAAAAAGTATGCTAGCAAAGGAAATCACAACAATTAAGTATCAACTTTTATTTCTTTATGCAGTAATTTCCTTTTGAAGATGATCTCTCAAGGAAAATATTTCCCCAATCATTGAAAGAGATGGCATTGGAATTATTGTGTTCATTACTTAATAATTTAATTACTTCATTTACACATCTTATTGAATGAATTTGTTCAATATTTTCAAGAAAAAATTGGACCTCAAGTTATGTTAACAAGTTTGGTCCATTGTAAATAAGGACCTAAAGAAAAAGTGACTAATTTTATAGGATGAAACCAAGATCTTTATTCAAAAATATCACATTCTTTTCCAAATGCTACTATACAAAGAGTCTTCATTGGAAACCTATAACCTAAAATTCGAGATAAGATCTTATTAATGAAATATCCTTCATTTACACATTTATTTACAGCTCTTTGTGATTACCAAATTTCGGTTATCCAATATGAAGGCACATCTTCATCAACTCCTACTAGTCAATCCAAATTCATTCCTCAATCTAACTACCAATCACTTAAAAAACAACTTCATCAAAATAAGTTCTCTCCTCCATCTTCCAATAACATTCAAAAGCAAGTTACCATAGCATCTACAAATCCATATAAATTTAAGTCAAGAGATATACAATTTTCACAATTTTCCAATTCTCTCCATACTATTATGTTACAATTGCTTAATAAGAACATGATCCATCTTCCCATATCACACATTTGAGATGCCTACATTTTAAATTTAAGAAAAATGTCATTTTAACTCTATTTATGAATATTTTTTATTGGTGGATGCAAGAATACATTAAATCTTACACTTGTATTGGATGACTATGTTGTCCATGCGAACTTATAATCCACGAACATAATGCATCTCATCTATAGTATTAGATTGTCCTAAATAGTTATATGAAATAACACCACCTTACATATCATTCATGGATTAGGCAAATCACTGCTAGCAATTCACCATGGAAAATTCACCGCCAATAATTTACCACGGGAAAATTCGCCGCCATGACAAATTCACCTCAAGGAAAGTTCACCACCATGGGAAATTAATCGCAAACTTTTCCACTGCGGTGAATTGCTGGTGGTGAATTTTCCTTTGAGATGAATTTGTCATGGCAGTGACCTTTCCTGCGGTGACTTGTTAACGGCGAATTTTCCGACAATTACGTAAATTTTCCTAGAGCCTATCATTCATACAAGTCTATTTGATGGTAGATTAAACTACTAATGTCTCCCATATTTTACTAGTAGAGGGAGATGGAACCCATTGTTCTCCATTCGTATTGGAAAGAATTCCGAGTAGATGAAAAAACAACTAGAAGTCATGTGAAGCTTCTAAAGATATATCAAATGCACTTTGCAAGAGCATGAGTGACATGAATTACTATGTGGGTAGGCTTCAACTGGTCATTTATGGTTTTCAGATAAGTGAACCCATCAATCTCAACTAACACAATAGAAATCATAAGCATTCTGTGAAACGCTTCACATGCTCTGCCACGAGACCACGTTTCATTCAATACAATTTGTTAAAAAGTTCGTACCACATGTTCTTGATGAAACTGGATATCCTTGATACGTTTTGTCATAAGAGTTCGCATGCCTTGGCGATGCTTCCACATTTTGACAAACTATAATAACTGACGAAAGCTTCCTCCATTATGCTTTGATGTCAACCGTATTTCCTTGAGGTATTTTGTCAAACAGTTCACGCACCTTGTCCGCCACTTCAGATCTCGCATTCATACCCGTTCTCAAATTTCCCCATCCCTGCATAGGCATTATCAGAGCCACAACAAAAATCATAAGCACTCCGTGGAACGGTTCACATGCTCTGTCATGAGATCACATTTCATTGGACACAATTGTCAAACAGTTCGTACCCCTTGATCTTGATTGAAACCAAATTTCCTTGAGACGTTCAGTCACAGTTCGCGTGCCTTGCCGATGTTTCAAAATTTAGCGAGCTATAATATCTAGCAAAAGCTGCCTCCATTATGCTATGACGGCAGTTAATACCCCGATCAATGTTATCAAATCGATTTTGTTAATATCCTGCAATCGTGGCAGTCATGAAACCGCATTTCCTCGAGGCATTTTGTTAAACAGCTCACACACCATATCTCGCATTCATACCCTTTTTCAAAACTCCCATCTCCACATAGGCAATATCACAGCCACAACACAAATCATAAGCATTCCGTGAAACGGTTCAGATGCTCTTTCATGAGACCGCATTTCATTCGATACAATTTGTCAAATAAACCGTAACCCTTGCTGTTGATGAAACCAGATTTACTGAAGACGTTCAGTCATACGGTTCGCGTGCCTTGTTGATGCTTCAACATTTTGGCAAACTATAATATCTAACAAGAGCTGCCTCCATTATGCTTTGATGGGCATTAACATCCCAATCCAAAGTTATGAAATCCATTTTGTTAATATCCTGCAGTCGTGGCAATCCTGAGAGCGATAGCCCATCATAATGTCATCTAGAATAGCCAGGAGCCCTCATCGCCAGGGGTTCTAATTAAAGACTTTGAAACCACCCATATAGTTTTCTTGGCTTCTGTCACCTCCAAGCATCATCATCAACAAACATTAGTGTTTACCATGTATGTAATCATCCATTGAAAGTAACAACTCATTCACGGTTACTCTATAGCATGTGTCATGATTACCGCATCCACTTTGAAGATCTTCCCCATAAATGTAATCTATCCTTTCGTCACCACCAAGCGTAATGTGGCATCCATCTTGCATTTACTCCAAGATTGTCAAGAATGGAATGAACCAAAAGAATTTATGATTTGAATGTGCAAGGTGACCACACATCTAGACATCATGATTTGTATG
>VDFB02335503.1:0-46392 GCA_007258455.2 Sequoia sempervirens
TTGTATCCTTTGACAACTAGCCTTGCTTTGTGTCTTTTAATTTTGTCCTCAGCTGTCTACTTGGTCTTGTAAACCCACTTCACTCCAATCACTTGCTTATCCTTGGGTAAACTAGTCAACTCACATATTTTATTTCTCTCTATAACATCCAACTTTTCATCCACGACCTTACACCATTTCTCTTTTTTTACTACTTCCTCAAAATGTGTTGGATCACTACAGGAGAATAATGCAAAATCCAAAATTTCAACAAAAATAGTATGTTTGGTGTTGTCATAAATCTCCCTCACACTCTTTGTCTTTTGTGGCATCAATGATGCAAGTGTAGGGTCTGAATTTCCTTCCGAGCTATTACTACTCTGATCTCTGGAGTTGCTATATTGGTGGTTGTCAGAGCTACTGCTCTGATATATTTTGGAGTTGTTACTTTGTTGTGTCTGTTTAGAATTGTTGTTCTGCTGAACACTGCTAGAGTTGTTTTCTAAGGCTTTGTGGTAGTTTCTTCATGAATTGTTGCTCTTTTGAGCTCTTTCTGAGTTGCTATTTTCTGGAACTTCCTCATCATCAAAGGGTATTGTGATTGAAATACCCGTGTTGTTGTCCATTGTTCCATTCCATGCTTCATTCTCAATGAACACAACATTCTTGCTAATCACTACCTTCTTGGTGATGGGATTGTACAACTTGTAGGCTTTTGACTATTCATTATAGCCTATAAAAATGCATTTTTCACCCTTATCATCAAATTTCTGCCTCTTCTCTTTTGGCATGAATGCATATGCCACATGCTCAAAGATTCTTAGGTGTTCAACACTCCACTTATTGTTTGTCTTGGAAGCCTCTTGTAGGATCCTATCACAGACAACCTTTGTAGGACACCTATTCAATATGTAAACAACGATTGCTACAACTTCACCCCAAAATATGTGTGACAACCATTTTGCTTTCAACATACTTGCTACCATGTCTTGAATGGTTATGTTTTTTCTTTTAGCCACTCCATTTTGTTGTGGGGTATACCTAGTTCTGAATTTTTTGTGAATGCCCTCATTCCTACAAAAATTTAAAAATTCTTTGGAGATGTACTCTCCCCCTCTATTTGTTCTAAGGGTTTTGATATAGTGTCCACTTTCCCTTTCAACCAATGTCTTAAACCATTTAAATTTCTTAAAGGATTCCCAATTTTTTTCAAGAAATAGACCCAATTGTTTTTGCTATAATTATCTATGAATGTTATGAAATAGGTGTTTCTAGCTAAGGTGGGGGTTTTCATGGGTCCACACAAATCTGAGTGCACTAATTCTAGTGGTGCTCTTGCTCTTCTAGAATACCCTGATTGAAAGGATTGCTTATGTTGCTTTCCTAAAATGCAAGTTTCACATTTTCCATCGAGTTCTACAATAGAAGGTAACCCTTTAACCATTCCTTTCCTAAACAATAAACTTAAACTAGAAAATGCCAAAGTTTGGATGGGTCTTTGATGACTGTTCTGAAAGCTGACTGATGTTCCATTGTTGATTGTTGTTATTCTAATATGAACGTCGTAGACACTATATGCATCCTAAGAGGAAACATTTTATTTCTTGTCATTTGCACTGTTGCCATCACTTTCTTGCAGCATCCTTTGTCAAATATCTTGCACTCCCCATTCTCCATTAGGATTTTGTAACCATTTTTGACCATTTTTCTAATTCTCAATAGATTATGCTTTACGTTGGAGGCATAATAGACATCCTGAATTTGTTGCCTCTCACCATTCTTTGTTTGAATGCTGACAACACCTTTTCCCATGACAAGAACCTTCTCATTGTTTCCCATTTTGATTTCTATTTTTATGTCTATGGAGGCAAAGAAGTTTTTGTTACCACTCATGTTGTTAATCAAGTGAGCTATTTCTGGATTAAAACTTTGTTAATTTTTTGTATCTACGTTTCAGATCATACTCCATGTTCCATCATCAGGATTAAATGCAAGCACAAGAGAGAGAGTGATTAGGATGAAATGAATCTCTCTCTCTCTTGTGCTTACATTTCATCTTGATGATGGATCATGGAGTATGATCTGAAACGTTGATACAAAAAATTAATACAGTTTTAATCTAGAAATATCTCACTTGATTATCATGGATTGTGGAAACTTTATGCTTTTAACTCATGTGGTTGTTGCATCCACTATCTAAATACCAAACTTCATCACTATTGTGCTCAACAAGGTTGCAAGTTTTGTAAACACATTTGATTATTTTTCATTTTCAACCTTGTTCTCATTTGCTACATTTACATTGACTCCCATGGTCACGTTGTTTCTTCCTACACTCACTAGCATAATGGACATACTTATGACAGTAATAACATTACACATTGCTCTTATCATACCTCTAATTTGAATTGATGTTCTTCTTCTAGTTTTGGTTTGCTGACTATGAACAACTTGGCTCCTCTTGGCTGTTAGAGTCTTCTCTTCCAAAATTGTTTCTTCCTCTGCCTCTACTATTTCTTCCTCTTCCCTAACGTCTTCCATTGGTTTGACCTTTGAAGGCTTGCTCTAGGGAAGGAGCATATCTATTCGACTATTTCTCATGGGTTTGTAGTGAGCCCATCAACTCATCTACAGTCATTTTGGAAAAATCCTTTGCCTCTTCAATGGAAATGACTATATGATCAAACTTAGTAGGCATCTTTCTTAGGAATTTTTCAATAATCCTTTGTTCTTCTTGTGAATAGGTGGAAATATGTGTTAGAAAACAAGTAGCAAACAAAAGAGTGCAAACAACAAATATAAACACCACACACCTCAAGATTGAGAAAATGATTAACTTAACCAAAAAAATTGAAACATTTTACCTTGTTGAGTTGTCCTTTGGTTGGCCCTTTGATCTTTGATGTTGTATGCTCCTTTGATGGCGGATAATGAGGATGCAAGATGGTTGAAGTTGGATAACAATGGAAGCAAATGCTATGGTGAGTGTAAGAAAATGAGAAATTTGACTAAGTATGGCTGGAATGGAAAATTTGTAAGAGTTTGGCTAGCACAATGATCTCCCCCTAAAATGAGAGAAGATGGGGTATTTATAGAGAATTTTGGATCCTATAGAAAAATGAATGGTTGAGATTAAACCAATAAGGCCAAGATGTAGGGCTATGGTGAGTTGAGAACTCACAAGCCCTCACATCTTGACATGTGGCATGTGAAGTGGCTTGAAAAAGATGACATGTAAATGAGTTGGAAGGAGAGTACATGAAATAGAGGTACTACATAGTACCTTGGGACTTGGACAAGATCTCCTCATAAAGGAGGTCCTTGTCCCAATGTGGGTGAGAGGAAATGTGAGGAATTAAAAATTCCTCAAATATCCACATGGGAATGAGAGAAAGAATTTAAAATTCTTTGAGATACATTGGGGGATTAAATGTGAATTAAAAATTTACATAGGGAAAGGGGTGCCTTCTCCAAAAGGAGAAAACCTTTAATAAAGTTGACTTAGGACACATTCCATAAATGACATGGAGATTAGGTTGACCTAATTAAGTGATTAAGGTTGTGCAAGTACTTGATTAGACAAATTAATGACATATTAGAGGCAAGTGGGAGATTATGGAGGATGTGACCCTAATGATGATTAGGGGTGTGCACATCCTAACCATAAATTAATTATGATTAGAAGAGGGTTAAATTTCACATGTGACTTGATGTGACAAGTCAAAGATCACATGGGGAGGAGAAATTTTTTTTTAATATTCCTTAGAAAGATAAAAGGAATTAAAAATTCCTTGGGAGATTGATTAGGCTAGTTAATGAAGGATTAGAGGAGGGTTAGGTGACTAAGAGAGATTAGAGGCCAAATTGCAAAAGTTGGAGGATGCAACACATCGTAATCAAGGATTAGGCATGTGCACATCTCTAATGATGAGATTAGAAGATGGATTAGGATTAGATAAAAATGATGGATGATGTGACATATGAGGAATTAAATAAATGTCATATTTATTTAATTCGTTTGATGAAATAGAGGATTAAAGAGATAAGGTATTTATTTATTAATTAAATACCTTAGGGATTTGGCATAATTAAGGATATTAATTAAATAATAGCGATATTACTTAATTAATGCAGATAAAATGATGCTTAGATGAAAGGGGATAAATTTGGATAAATTAAATGTCCAAATTTAGGTGTCTACACTTCCATTATTTGTCCTTTTATTCTTAGCTAATTTATCAAACTCAAAGCCTTAGTATGAAAATATGAAATGGACTCACCATCCTTCATTTGTAGGGTCTCAAAATCTCTCCTTAGTAACTGCAACTTTACTAATCTGACTTTATTTTTCCCCTTATAGCTATTTTGCAATATTTTCCAAGCTTTTTTTGAGTAGTTTGATGCTATAATACATGGGAAAATAACCTCATTCAAGGCAGCCTCAATCAAACTAAGGGATTTTGCATCTTTCATCCTATTTTGAATTTTGAATAGCTAGTCCAAGAAGGAAGCAAAAGGTAGGACATTGTCCCTAAGATGAGAAAGAAAAATTCCACAAGCCATAAAAAAGAACCAAAGAAGAATCTTCAACCAACAGAAGGGCATAACAAGAGCATAAGCAAGGTCCCCTAATGAGAAAGCAATCCCAAAAAACATCTTCATGAGCAATAGAGGAAGAATACATAACCACCACTCATAAAATAACCAAGGGAGGTCAAAAGCCAACTTAAGTCTCAGGAAAATAGTCAAACCCCATGCCAAAACCAGAAGCCAAGAAAACTTTTGCGAAACCACAAGAGAAGTCACCATCACCAAGCAAACAAATTGCCAAGAGGAAGAGAGGCTCATCTCCTTGGCAGCAAAATGAGGCAGCTAAAATCCCAATAGAAAACCAATAGCTTCAATGTTAGCAGTGAACCACAACAACACTAAGCTCTCATCAGAAAATGAAACACCAACAACAACTTCCTCAAAATCCAAACCAACTCCATGGCTCCCCTTCCCGCCCAAACAGTTGAAATCACAATTCAAAATTATTCCACCAACAACCACCAACAAAATATCAAGAAAAGTGATGCTACCTGTGGAAGGGATCATGAATATATCGTTACCTTTAAAGAAAAAACCAAACACAAAAAACCCAATAACCTCACCCAAACCATCGCCCTCAAAGAGAGGTTGCAGAGAAACTAAGCATAAGGGATTGAGATTAGCCATAGAAGAAACTTGAAGGCTCAAAATAGGGCCACCCTCACCAAGAACAAGAAAGGTCAAGAGACACGCCAAAGACAGGACCCAAACAACAACACCATTCAAGGGAACAACAAAAGCCTCAAGTAGACATAAGACTCAAGGAAGCAACTAGGAACACGAAAGAAGAATCAAATCTTCCACAAATTCAAAAAAATCCACCAACTAGTACAAGTGCCAGTGAGGGGCCTGAACCACCAATAGGGGAGCATTCGACATAGCAACAGTAAAAATCACACCACACAGGGATTACCACAGAAAGCCACAAAGAGAACGTAGGAAAAATCCAACCATGAAAAGGAAGAGCAAGGAAGCACACAGGAAGCAGCAAGCCCCCCAATCAAACAAACTTTCCCCAAGCACACATAAGGAGCTTTCCAAAGGCCGAACCAAAGCCAAAGACTCACATAGACCACCTTGAACACACTAGAGCACAAACCTGCACAGGTAGAGGAGGATAACATCACAAAAAATGACCCAGCCTCTGGAGAAGCACAAATAACCCCTCCCAGAAGCAAGTGCCAGGTGTCAGTATTTTAGCAGAGGCAGAATATTCACAAAAGTTAGATTGCATAACATAAAACAGATCTAGAAAATACAGAGTAAAAACAGAGCAAGGAGATGGACCGTTTGAGCTCATTAACGTTCACAATAAATACTACAACTAACTCCCTACTACGTATGCGTGAAGTTAACAAAAAACTATAAACATGAGTGACGTTTATAGGTGGCGTCAATAATTACATCTAACACTCCCCCTTAATTTTGACTCCACTTACATTACAATGTTTTCAGCACTGACAATTCCTAATTGTTGTTTTTGAAATTCAAAGTTTGCTTTTGCCAATGGCTTAGTAAATATGTCTGCCAATTGATCTTTAGAGTTGCAAAACTGCAGACTAACTTCTCCATTGCTGACCAACTCTCTAATGAAGTGGTAACGGGTGTCAATGTGCTTGCTCTTTTGATCGAAAACATGATTTCTAGAAAGTGTTATCGCTGAGTTATTATCACAAAAGATAGTAATTGGCTCCTTCTTTGTTTCTGGTTCAATATCACTTATTAATCTCTTCATCCATACAGCTTGACAAGCTGCTGATGTAGCTGCTACGTACTCTGCCTTTGCAGATGACATGGTGACTATGGGCTGCTTCTTGGATGCCCATGAAATTATACTTGTGCCCAAACAAAATGCATAACCAGAGGTGCTCTTTCTGTCATCAACACTTCCTGCAAAGTCACTATCTGTAAATCCAATGAGCTGGTTGTCTTCAGAACCTATGTACAAAATACCATGCTGTGTTGTTCTTGCAATATCTCAATATTCTCTTCCCTGCCTTCTAATGGGATTCCTTCGGTGACTCCATGAACCTGGAAAGAAGGCTGACTGCAAACATAATCTCTGGCCTTGTTGTTGTCAAATACATTAGGCTCCCTACTAACTGCTTGTATGATGTAGATTTTACTGCTGCACTTTCATCATTTTTGCTCAATTTGGTACCTGGAACAATAGGAGTACTAACTGTCTTGCAGTTATTCATTCTAAATTTGGTCAACACAAACAACCATATCAAGGGTCCATGTTCAGGGTTAGTTTGTTTCATTTCATGCATGAATTATCTTCTATCTCTTGGACACAATTGAGGTTTACAATTGGTGTTTACATATCTCATGTGTTAACATGTTCATACATAAGTCTGAAATATCTCTTTTTGCTTGAAAAGTGTTACAAAAGTGTTCTCAGTTGTTGTGACTGACAAAAGTATGAGTTACAATGTTGTTTTCTAATTGTAGAAACTAAAGAATATGAAAGAGGGGTGATCCCACAATACTAGTTTACATTTTTTGGCCAAACTAAATCTTCACTTTCGGGTACCTATAGCGGCTAAACCGTGAGGAACTTGAAGATAATAAAAACTAGTGATTTGTGAAATTTTGTCTGTAGATTCTAAAACTTTATTTTTTTCAAAATTTTTGGAATTAGATTGCACTTCTTTTTCCATATCCTTCAAAAACTAGTTTTTAACAATAAACACCATTTTTAAAGAGTGATGTTACTGGCTAAGATATAACTTTTTTTCTATGAAGGATAAAATTCTATTTTTTTCAAATTTAGATTCATAACTATGATATCTAGTGCATGGAATTGGTTTCATAGCATTTCATTTTTATTTTTTTTTGTAATTAAGTTTCAAAGTCAAACTAGTTACAATTTAGACATGATTAACTGACTAAAGCATAATTTTTTTAGTATGTATCAAAATTCAATTTTTTATGTTGGATCAAGGATATCAATATCTAGTGCACTAATATTTTTCAATTTTCTTTTGATAATCTACTATTTTCCACATGTGCAAAACAAAGAACTTGATTTTCAGTGAAAACTTATATTTAATTAAACTAAAAACAACATAATAAAACCAAAACATATTAAAATTATATTTGATGGATAGCTCATTTCGAGGACTACCATCATCTAGTTGGGTTTGTGAAGTCTCCTCCATTTTCATCCTCAACCCGAGCTTCAAAGGGAAAAATTTTGTAGAAATTTTGTGCAAGAGGGGGAGAAGAGGGAAAGAAAGGGGGTTTCGCTCGAACCCCCCTTGAACTTTTGAATGAATGGGGGTTCACTCAAAGGAGGGTTCTAGCAAACCCCCCTTTTTTTCAAAAAATTCTTTTGTTTCCATTCTAGAAAATGTGGAAAATGTGTGTTCCATCATTAAATAGGGTTTGCTTGAAGGGTGGTTTAAGTGAACCCCCTTTTGAGTTTGCTCAAACCCTAAGTTTGTTTGAACCCCCCAAAATCCAAAATTTTCTTCATGGGGACGTTTTTTGCAATTTTCCTTCCTCAGCGGAATTGTAAACCAGTTTTGTGGGATCACCTAGAGCTAAATTAAAATTCTAGCTTGGGGGTCCTATATCTATCCAAACCATAGGAGAGCATATACGAAGTATTTTTGACTAAGTTAAAAGGCTAAAAATTTAGCCAACCTCCTTCGCATGCCAAAGAAGCTTCCTTGTTTGACTTAGTCTCTTCGACTCCTTGAAATGTACTCTAGTTGGTGATGAGATTTCTAGATTTGTGGAAGAAATTGAATTTCCCCTAGATGCTTGTACATTTCCCTTAGAAAGCTCAAAGTTCTCATTGATGTCCTAGCTCCTACCAAACTGCCTTAACTATTCCATAATCCTCTCCTAAATGCTTTCTAGATGCTCTTAACTGATAATTATTTTTTCAAACTATTGGCACATGATAATGGAGCATGTTTCTTATCTTTCTCTTCCATATGGTATAGAAAATTCCTTATATTTATAATCATTCTTCATTTGTAAGCTATAGGTTGCTACCCTAACCTTCATAGTAGATTAGTTGATTGTGATTAGGTCTATAGAACAATTTGAAAAATTCTCATCCCTCATTCAAGGTCTTAGGGATGACATATAAGTCATCTCTTCTCAATGTCAAGACACTTTAATTTCCACCAAAAATGACTATCTACCTTGTCTAATAGAAGGTTAGCAATTGTATTCTTGACATGATTAACATGTTCACAACTTATTGGTCACTAACTTTTAGATTCTACCAGATTTGGGTATTTCTTTCAACTCTCTTCAAAGTTGAGGCATGAATACAACCCTTTGTGGAATTCCATCAAACATACCACATGCCTTATGTATACTTTAACATTTTTCATACATGTCTATGTTTATGTTGTTTGTCATTGATGTCAAAGGTAAATGGAGTTGGTAATGTAAAAGGTGTTTGATGCCAACTACATGCAGAGTGAGTTGCTTCATTGTGTTGTCATGGATTGGTTTCAAAGAGGTTGCTCATTCATTACTTGTTTACATGGTGTTGGTGCAAAAGGTATTGGTAGTTGTTGCAAAATTTTGATAGAGTTGTTTCATGACAAAGTCAGAGGTATTGAACAAGTAATCATTGCACATTCATCATTCACATTTTATTGTTGATGGATAATACATTTTGATGTTGTGACTCAAAGGTATTTAGTGGATAGGTTTTTGGTATAAAGACATGATTGGTGTTTGTTGATGAGATCTTCATGCTTGTACAAGGATCTAAACCAATGTCAAAAGCATAATATTTTGCATCAAATGTATATGGTCAAAATCAAAGGTTACAAATCAATTACATGTTTTCAAGCCCATTGAGTTTGTTTGAAGTTATTTTGGGTTCTTTAATTGCTTCCAAGTTTTTTCTAAAACCCTAAATGAGGTTCATTATGCAAATCTTATAGTAGATTTAGTTTTTTAAAATTTTGGTTGGTGACTTACTGTAACTAGTGGAAATGCACTTTAGTTGTGTCTTGAGGGTTTTAAACTCATCAACAACTGGCCCAACTCCTTGGCTTAACCAACTTAGCAAGTCAATAACTTATTTTATACCAGCCCTACTACTTATGTTAGACCATCAATTCACCCCCCCCCTCTCAGTGGTCCTATACTCCAACAGTCTACCAAGGAACTTGTAAATACAACCTTTGGTAAAAAATGATTTTATATAATTCTTTGATGGATGTTCATGCCCCTTTTACTATAAGATGTCTTTGTCTTATGACTTCTCATCTCAATTTCATTTTCCCTAAGGTTGTATGTCATATAACAAACCTCTCTATATGCAAGTCATGACATTGTCTTTCTCAAAAGCATTGTTTTATCTCTGTGTTGCAGTATTCCTCTATCTCCTTCTTTATACTCTATCATTTCATTCTTGAACATTGGAAATACCTATTCATTCATACCATTATATCATATCATGCCTTTGCATTGCTTCGTATTTGGCTTTCAACACTACCCATGGCATGTTATCTTTGATAGTTGAATGATTATTCTTGATCATGGTGGTAATCCTTCTGGAATGACTGGACATCACATGCTTACATTTAATTTTCTCCTTTTTGGTAATTGAGAATGGTGAATGACATGTTGCTTTTGAGAGCCAACCATTATGATTTTTTTGTCTCTTATCTATTCTTTGAAAACCTCACCTAATACCTTCTCAAAAACTACCCTAGCTTCCTTTGTAGGGACTTTCAACATCATTATTTAACTGCTACTATTATTATTATAGAAAAACTACATTTTCAATAGTCATATGACACCATTATCATAGGTCTGACTTTCCATTTTCATTATTTGATATTTCATAGTAATTTACTCTTTTCATCTCATTGACCATACACCTTTGATGATGAAGAGTGCTTCTCATTATTTTCCTTAAGGTTGTTACTCTAGGGTGATCCCACAAAGCTAGTTTACAATTTCTAGGAGATTCTGATTTTTTGCTGAAATCACATATTTTTAGAAAATATAATGATTTAAGCCTTTAAAAGTTTCATTTAAAGCATTTCAATTGAAGATGGTTTGATAAAACCCCTTTGGATAGAACCCCACTAGTTTTAAACCATACCTATAATGGAGTGTCCTTTACACCTATTAAAATGTTGATAAAAAACAACTTTCAATTTACCTTTTGGGGGATCAAATGAATTCATTTAAATTTTATTTTTTGTAAGTATGTAGTCCTTATTATAATCTTACCAAAAATTATAATTTTAAATAAATTTAATTTTATTAATTATTATATTTATTTTTTATTTCTTGTGAATGTAGGTTTTTCACTGAAAATCAAACTCTTTGTTCTGCATATGTGGAAAAATAGAAGATTGTCAATTTTATTTTTTGAAAGATATGAGTGCACTAGATATTCAAGTCCTTGATCCAACAAAAAAAATAAAATTGAATTTCGATACATACAAAAAAATGTTACGCATTATACGGTCATGCTATGTCTGAATTGTAATTGGTTTGACTTCAAAACTTGATTAAAGAAAAAATGTTCAATAAAAAGAGATTGTCATAGATTCTCAAAGGTTTTCTTTTATAACTTTTTCCTTTTTCTCCTTATGATGACTATTCGTTACATACCACTATCATACATGTTTGCTCTACCTTCTACTTCACCATAGTTCTTGGTTGCTTCATGAATTTATCATTGTCCATGACTAATTCATGCCCCTTCTCATATACTAGATTGTTGTTATAACCATCTCTTTGTAACCTATTGAAACAATCACTGGTTTTTAGTTTTTGTATCTTCACATGCTTGTCTAATGGTCTCAATATTAGTAATATATAGGCTTAGATCCTTCTTCACTTTTAACCTTCAAAGCTTCAACAACTGCCCATTATCATGATGACTACTCTATGCTTGAGTGTCATTAAGCTTCCTTTCAAGGGGTACTTAATTGAGTTCATGTGATTGGAATTTTGGATTTTCATTAATAGGTTTACTATGTTCAATATTTTACTATTATGCTTTGATAGATTTTTTCCTAGCATCTTTAGCTTGTTCAAAAGCACCTAATTTAGGCTTTTAGCCATAGCAACAAGGCAGTATAATGTTTGATAAAATCCCTCAAAAAAAGTGGCCTCCTGGTGATGGAGTGTTGTGATAATCCATATAGTAGCAAGGCAAAAATATGGATTTTCATGGCATTCCATCACCACTGACCACATTTCTTTCAGGCATTTTATCAAATAGTTCACTTCCTTGTCTATGTTGTTGCTTACTATTATGCTTTGATAGATTTTTTGCAAGCATGTGTAGCTTGTTCAAAAGAACCTATTTTAGGCTTTTAGTCATAGCAGCAAGGTAGTGATCTGTTTGATAAAATGATTTGGTAGACATGTACATATGAAAAATGTGGTAGCATAGACAAGGCGGTGAGCTATTTTATAAAATACCTCAAAGAAATGTGGTCTCATGGTGATGGAATTCCATGATAATCCCACCACGAGACCACATTTATTTGAGGCATTTTATCAAATAGTTCACTACCTTGTCTATGCTACCACATTTTTCGTACATGTATACCAAAGCATAGGGGATTGTCATGGCATTCCATCACCACAAGACCACATTTCTTTGAGGCATTTTATCAAAAAATTCACTGCCTTGTCTATGCTGCCACATTTTTCATACATTTCTACCAAAGCATTTTATCAAACAATTCATTGCCTTGCTACTATGGCTAAAAGCCTAAAACAAGTTCTTTCGAACAAGCACCGCATGCTTGCAAAAAATCTACCAAAGCATAATAGTAAATATGGATTGTCATGTCATTCCAACACCATGGCTAAATAGTAAATATGGATTGTTGAAAAATTCTATCAAAGCATAATAGTAAATATAGATTGTCATGGCATTCCAACACCATGGCTAAATAGTAAATATGGATTGTTGAAAAAATATATCAAAGCATAATAGTAAATATGGATTGTCATGGCATTGCAACACCATGGTCTTGGAATTCCATGACAATCCATATTAAAGCAATAGAAACAATTACATAGAAATAGTTCATTGCCTAGTCTATGGCTTTTCAAGGCATTCCAATCACCATAGTGTTGCAATACCATGGCAATCCATATTTATTATTATGCTTTGATAGTAAATACCCAATGTTTTCCAATAAGCATATACATGCACAATATGATTGCAAGTTGGAAAACATAGTGTGAGGTGAGTATATGTCTACCAAACCATAGTGGCAATGCATAGATAAGCAATCATACATAGAAATAGTTCATTTCCTTGTCTATGGCTTGTCATGGCATTCCAATCACCATGGAATTGGAACACCATGAAAATCTATATTTACTATTATGCTTTCATAGTAAAGAAACAATGTTTTCCAACAAACATATACATGCATAATATGATTGCAAGTTGGAAAACATAGTGTGAGGTGAGTATATGTCTACCAAAACATAGTGGCATGCCATAGATAAGAAATCATACATAGAAATAGTTCATTGTCTTGTCTATGGCTTGTCATGTCATTCGAACCACCATGGTATTGGAATGCCATGACAATCCAAAATTACTATTATGCTTTGATAGTAAACACACAATGCTTTTTGACAACCATATATGTCAATTGGATGATTGCAAGTTGGAAAACACAGTGTGAATTGATTATATGTCTGTCAAAACACAATAGCAAGCCATAGACAAGCAATCATACATACAAAAAGTTCATTTCCTTGTTTATGGCTTGTCATGGCATTCCAATCACGATGAGACTACATTTCTTTGAGGCATTTTTTAAACAGTTCACTACCTTGTCTATGTTTTTGCTTACTATTATGCTTTCATAGACAAGGTAGTGAACTATTTGAAAAAATGCCTCAAACAAATGTGGTCTCTTGGAATGCCATGATAAACAAATGCAATTAGCAGCTGCAATTATCACTCTAGTATGAATGAATTAATATCTTTGAGAATAGTATTTGGTTGCCTAGGTGGAGATCCCTATAGTTGTGTGTATAGTTATTAGCTATGCAATGTGAAGTAACTACATAACTAATTTTAGGTCGACTTTGTAAAAAAGCTATATTGTAATTTAAATTTTGTCATCTATCTATCAACATCTACTTATTAGTTATGCAATGTGAAGTAATGCTTTCAGTTTGAAAGTTGTTCAATGCAATAAAATGGAAAACACTAGGTGTTTATAAAACTACAACCCACATCACAACATACCCAAACCCTTGTGGTTTTTAAGCTTGTATATTTACGTGTGCATTACAAATAGAAAGAAAACCAATTTCTTGCCATTATTGCCAATAATGAATAAAATTGTTGAAAGTGGTGAAACACTGTTAAGGGTTCTTGGAAAACAATGGGTGTTTATAAAATGGTGCCTTTCATTACATTCCTAAGGTCTAAATAAAAAAATCTTTGCAAGACATTCATACTCTTGTGTAAAATTCTAAGATGCAAAACATTGGGTTTTACAAAACCTACAACCCACTTAAAATTTGAAAACAATTTACAAACAAAAACCCTCATAATGTTTTAAAACCCTTTACAACTAACAACCCAAATGGTTAGAAACCCCTCAAGTCACTTCAAATGTTTTTTGGCCTCCCTCTGCTCTCCAACCTTTTACTTTCAACCTACAGAATTGAAAAGTTGGCAACACATAGTGTTAATGGTTGTGGAAAAACACTGGGTGTTTACAAAACGGTGCCTATGATTACATTCCTATGGTTTAAATAACAAAATCTTTTCAAGACATTTATACTATTTTGTAAAATTTCAGGTTGCAAAACATCGGGTTTTTTTAAACCCTAAACCCACTTAACATTTGAAAACCCTTTACATAAAATAACCCACATAATGTTTTAAAACCCTTTAGAAGTAACAACTCAATCAATTACAAACACATAACCTTGAACTTCTGTTAGTTTTTCCTCTCCCCTACTTGCAACTTCACTCTCCAACCTTTCACTTTCAACCTGCACAATGAAAGAGCCAATAACAGTGTTAAAGGTTGTTGGAAAACAATGGGTGTTTATAAAACACTTATGCATAACATTACATTCCCACCATCTTAATAACAAAATTTTTTGAAGACATTCATACTATTTTCTAAAATTCCAGGTTGCAAAACACTGAGAAATCTGCAACCCACAACAACAACACACCTATGTACACACAAAAATGTACGAAACCATACATAAAAACATACAAAAATGCACCTATGTGCATACAATTGGCTACAAACCCCTCAACTCAACTTAGTTAGTCATCTCCCCCGCCTGCAACACCTCCTTGCTCTCCGACATGTCACTTTCAACCTGCAGAAAGAGAAAACATAGAACAAGTGTTTTCCAAGAATAGTACTTGTTAAAATTTAAAACACGTTTTAATCACATCAACGCCCTTCACGCCCACGGTGAATGGATAGCTTATCACACAAGGCAAAAACCACCGTGACGTTTCCTTCCATATGCCGCAGTTTTGTCACTTTTACCATCTGTTTGTCGGACCTACACTATGCCGTCTAGTCATGTTATATATGTTTATATGGATGTTTTTATGTATAATTTCATGTGTTTTTTTTATGTACATAGGTGCGTTTTGTCTACACATTAGCCGCGTCCTCAATTCATTGCTGGATATTACAATAAGAATTGTCGAAATACAGGTAAATTTGTCTTACCACTTTTGTGTCTACTTGCGGCCTACCAGAATTGACGAATGTACTGCCTAAGCCATGCTGCTGTTTGTTTTCTGGAAGGACTTTATTGTCCACTTCTAAAAAACGAATCACGTCCGTAGACAAGAACACAATTCTTCCCATTTCCGACAACAGACTATCGAATAATGTTAGATCAATAAAATGGTTAGTAATGTGAACTGAGCAGATAAGTGAGTGGTTGAGTCGCGTGAGAAAAGGATGGCATGCCAACTGGTCATTACAATAGAATGTCAATTCAAAGCATCGCCCACCGCGGATCAGATTTGAGGATTAGGTGACTGTTTTATGACACATAATCGTGAAAAAAATGGGTGTGATTATGACCTAAAATTCATAAAAATTATATCAAACTCAGATTTGGAAGTTCAAAAAAATTGAAAATTTTGCATATATACTGTTTATATTTGTAAATACCATCGTTAACAGCACTAGATATTGACTCGTAACCTTTCCCCCTTCTTTTAATTTAATCTTTCTTCAGTTCATGAAAGAGGCAAAGATAAGCGTACGTGAAATTCTGTAGGATGGTATGTTAATTATTTTATATATTAGTATATATAAACATACCATCCTCTTGAACGTCATATTCATTCGAAACTTTATTAATTCAGTTACTTTCTATCTCCCACGTAGTTCTTGTTTCTTATAAGGCCACCTATATGAAGCTTTGGAATCTTCTAAGCACACACTTCATCCTTGTTTCAAGATGCATGCTTTACTTTTACATCTAAGATTTAAGCTTATTTTCAGTCAATTATCTAATTTCATTATTACACATTAAATTTTTCTTTTTCTTTTAAGAGAGTTAAATTGTATGCTATGACTTAGTCCATATAAAAGATTAGATGACATAATGTAAATTAATCTAGCAAATATAAAATTCTTAATAGTGAAAGCTACTCAGAGTTCCATTATCATTTATGGAAGATGGACAAGCATAGTAATAATAATAATTTGTATTTTTTACTCTTGTCAATAATAAATTTAGATTATAATAATAATTATTAATTTTCATTTAAAATTATAATGTATTTTGGTACAATAATAAGTTGTTGGATGTTCAATATATTTTTAAAATTAAATATTTACTTTGATTATAAACTTCTAGAATACTATATATATATATATATATGTATGAAATGATAACTATTTCAATAATTTTAATTATAATAATATTTTCATTATCTTATTAGATAACACATCCATATCCAAGCATGTGCACCTTCCATATATTGGATATTTTACTATAGTATGAGACGTGTATAATGACAATATTCTATATAAAGAACACATTATTGATAATTGCAAACTACTACTATTTTTTTATAAAAAACATGATTTTATTAATATTAAAGTTTTATATTTAATTAACAGTTCCAATTAAGATGATACACCTCATTCAAAGAGGTTTCCACATCCCTCTAATGTAAGTGTCAATACTTTTTGAGACTAATAATTTATTTTATTATTATTGAAATATCATATTTTTTAATTCAGTATTTTAATATTACAAACTGATATTTTTATGTCTATAAATATTAAAATAAAATTATCATCATATATGAAAGCTCTTTGAACTGTAAACATCACTTGTAATAAATTTTTAATTCCACGTAAAAATATTTAAATAAAAAGTGCTGAATGCTACTTATTCACTTACCAAATTAAAGTTAAAAACACCCTATCCCACCCTCAAAATTAAAAGCGCCATAGACTAATATAACTTGCACTTATATCTCATGCAGCTTATTAATAATTGTATGTAATACATGTAGAATTTTCCACTCTTCATCTTTCTTTATGGCCACCCTATACCCTTTTTTCAATATGCCATGCCACAGAGGATCTCCAAAATTTTGAAGAACATTGTAGTTACTCGCTCCATAATAAGGGTTGGTAGTAACCGCGGTAATAATCACTTCTCGTTGTTGTACCCTCACACTTGACCACAAATGACGGTTTTCAAGGGAAATATTCAGCACAACAACAGCGCAATAGATTACACTGGATTCCCCCATTATTTTCTGCCAGTTACCACTTGAGGGAGTACGGATTTCTGAAATAGGTGTACCGGTGTCTGGAAAGAGATGTGGATTTAAAATTGACTGCGCTCCATGTACTGCTTTTCCAACAACAAGAAGCTCCGGCGGCACGCTCTACAATTAAAAATGAGAAAGAAAATCTCCATTTTCATTTACCAAACTTAAGGATAATTTAATTAAAAATGAGAAAGAAAGAAAACGAGATTATTTAAGAAAATCAAGGAATGTAAAACAAAACGTAAGATTAGTAATGAAAATGTTTACTTTCTAGCTCTCCTTTCAACGCAAAAAATATGGTGGACCATTCAAAGGAGTCCTCAAATCAGTACCTTAAACATGGAAATGCAATGTCGTATTACTGGATTGCTGCAATATAAAAGTTGCATTCTTTCCAATGCTTGCAGCTCGTTACAAGCCTGACTTGTAATTCGGTTCGAACATCTCAGTCGGACAACATTTGACAACTCATGTAGCTCCAGACATTCATTTTGATCACAAATCACTGCAACAGTTTTCAGTTCTCTACATTCTTCTATTACGATTTCCACAAGTTTTGTTGGCAAAGTTATGTTCTGGAGCTTCTCACATCTGACAATGTTAATCTTCTCAAGGCAAGTTTGACGTGCAGAACATCGCAGCTCTTCAAGCTCCGGACAATTGGACAACACAAGACTTTCCATTGCATGCAACTTATCAAAGCCTTTTATAGTCTGCAGCTTCTCACAAGCCTGAATTTTAATCCGCTTCAAACAGCTCAGTGGGGCAACACCTGAAAACTCCTGTAGCTCAAGGCATTCAATACGATCACAAGTCGCTGCCACTGTTTTCAGTTCTCTGCATTCTTCTATTCTGAGTTCCACAAGTTTTGTTGGCAAAGTTATATTCTGCAGCTTTCCACATTTGAAAATGCTAATTTTCTCAAGGCAAGTTTGACTTGCAGAATATGGCAGCTCTTCAAGCTCCGGACAATTGTACAACACAAGACTTTCCAATGCATGCAATTCAAGAAAGCCTTGTAGAGTCTGTAGCTTGTCACAACTCTGAATTGTAATCCACTTCAGACGGCTCAGTCGGGCAACACTTGACAATTCTGGTAGCTTTAAACATTCGCTAAGATCACAAATCGCTGCAACTGTTTTCAGTTCTCTGCATTCTTCTAAAGTGAGTTCCACAACTTTTGTTGGCAAAGTTATATTCTGGAGCTTCCCACATCTGAAAATGCTAATGTTCTCGAGGCAAGTTTGACTTGCACAACATGGCAACTCTTCAAGCTCCGGACAATCCGATATGCATACTTGCTGGAAATTTTGACATTTGAGCAACTGAAGACTATGGAGCTTCCCACATCCATCAATGATTAGCTTCCCACTTCGATCAATAGTGATCTTCTCATGGTAATCAATGACTTGCATGGTCTGCAGCTTGTCACAAGTCTCATTTATAACCGACTTCAGACGGCTTAGTCGGGCAACACTTGACGACTTTTGCAGCTCCAGACATTCACTATGATTACAAATCGCTGCCACTGTTTTCAGTGCAGTGCAACCTTCTATTACGAGTTCCACAAGTTCTGTTGGTAAAGTTATGTTCTGCAGCTTCCCACATCCGACAATGACAATCTCCTCAAGGCAAGTTTGATGTGCAGAACATCGCAGCTCTTCAAGCTCCGGACAATTGGACAACACAAGACTTTCCATTGCATGCAACTCATCAAAGCCTTGTATAGTCTGCAGCTTCTCACAAGCCTGAATTGTAATCCGCTTCAAACAGCTCAGTCGGGCAACACTCGACAACTCCTGTAGCTCCAGCCATTTAATACGATCACAAATCGCTGCCACTGTTTTCAGCTCTC
Source organism: Sequoia sempervirens (assembly GCA_007258455.2). Taxonomy (NCBI): domain Eukaryota; kingdom Viridiplantae; phylum Streptophyta; class Pinopsida; order Cupressales; family Cupressaceae; genus Sequoia; species Sequoia sempervirens. Next base: position 19,197 of record VDFB02335503.1, read on the forward strand.
TGCATTCTTCTATTCGGAGTTCCATAAGTTCTGTTGGTAAAGTTATTTTCTGCAGCTTCTCACATCTGACAATGCTAATCTTCTCAAGGCAACTTTGACGTGTAGAACATCGTAGCTCTTCGAGCTCCGGACAATTGGACAACAGAAGACTTTCCATTGCATGCAACACATCAAAGCCTTGTATAGTTTGCAGCTTGTCACAAGCCTGAATTGTAATCCGCTTCGAACATGTCAGTCGGGCAACACTCGACAACTCATCTAGCTCCAGACATTTAATACGATCACAAATCACTGCCACTGTTTTCAGTTCTCTGCATTCTTCTATTTGGAGTTCCATAAGTTCTGTTGGTAAAGTTATTTTCTGCAGCTTCACACATCTGACAATGCTAATCTTCTCAAGCCAAGTTTGATGTGCAGAACATCGCAGCTCTTCAAGCTCCGGACAATTGGACAACACAAGACTTTCCATTACATGCAACTCATCAAAGCCTTGTATAGTCTGCAGCTTGTCACAAGCCTGAATTGTAATCCGCTTCAAACAGCTCAGTCGTGCAACACCTGAAAACTCCCGTAGATCCACACATTCGATACGATCACAAATACGCTTCAACTTGTTCAGACCGACTAGACGCAGCTGCTCAAAGACCGGGCACCCAGAAATGTCCAATTCTACCAGCTTTCTAAGATAAGATATTCCTGACACCGTTTTCAGACTATAACAATTTTCAAGTACAATTTTTTCCAGGCAGTTCAAATGTACAACACTTAATTCCTGAAGCTCTAAGCAATTAGAAATGTTCAATTCTACCAGCTTCTCAAGATCAGATATTCCTGACACCGTTTCCAGACTATAACAATTGTGAAGTATAAGTCTTTCCAAGCAGCTCAAATGTACAACACTTAATTCCTGAAGGTCTTGACAGTAAGAAATGTTCAATTCTATCAACTTCTCAAGATGAGATAATCCTGAAATGGTTTGCACACTACTCCAATTGTGAATTACAATCTTTTCCAAATTGTTTGATATTCCTGATAAATCTGAAAATTCTCTTAAAAAAGTATCATATATATGCAGCTCTTTCAATTGGGTGGGAGCCTGAAACTCAGAATAGATTTGTTTTACGCTTACATTCACCGACTAGCAATAATAAAGATAGTACCGTTGATGGAAATTTAATTTTCATTGGAGAAAGTAATACCTGTACGTGACCCTGCCAATATGTTTTGAGACGTAATGGAGTAATCCATGAAAGAATGCTTGGCTGTAATATATTGAAATTTAACTTTAGAAAATAGGTGAAGCGTGAATGTGTTTGTTTAGTGAGTCCTTGAAACTACTCACAGAGAGTATAAATTCTAAAAAGGAAAGAAGTGGGGTTATATCATAAAACATAGCATGTGAAACAATCCCTAATCATTTTTATAAGTACTTACATATGTTTAAATTAATATATTTTATTACGATATAATCACGTAAAATTTCAACATGGTGGACACTGGACACTGACACGAAACAAATTTGTTTTAAGCTCACATTCACTGGCTAGAAATAGTAATGGAGATATAATGGATACCTGTACGTGGCTCTGCCATAATGTTTTGTGGCTTAAATTGCGGATTCTTAAATATCTCAAATGTTGATGAGGAATCCATGAAGGAATGCTTGGCTGCGACCTAATGAAATCCAGGTTAAGCTGACGCTGATTCTGAAAACCCATATACTCAAGGTCGAGCCACAACAAAAATGTTGACTTGCCATCACTTACATCTGATTCCCCTAGAAGGAATGTAATTCGACATTTCATGGACTCGTCTATAAATGAATGGAAACATCTGCCTTTGGTTTGAGCCAGGATGTTTTGAAATCCTTTTAATTCCTGCAATCACTATAGCATCTCAGGCTTGTACTAAGAAGTTCAAAGATGTAAAACTATCACGATTTGAAGCAGAAAGTGGGAGGAGGAACAACCATACCAGATGTTTAAGATGTTGTGGATGCCACAACCGACGCGGACGGCTGAATCCATTTGCCATTTCCCTTCCTAAGTCCCGCAGAAGGTCATGCATTCTCAATATAAATCTCTCCTCTTACCCTAACCCACGAAAACTTATCTTCTATTTCTTGAACAAGACACTTGCTTTTAAGTGTTTCTAGGGCATGCTGAGCGCTCCATCCTGATGCCTGCCATACTTCCATGGCAATATTCTTCATTTTATCAACAAAAAAGCATGCAATGTCCATGAAAATTTGTTTCTCCTCGTAGTCCAGTGCGTCAAAGCTTACTTTAAGTCTTTGATGGACTTCTCGAGGCAGTGTCTTGCTAACTTTAGTCAATTCTAATCTCCAATAATTCTGATCTCTGCCATGAACATGACTGCCAAGAACTTGAAGAGACAGAGGTAACCCTCCACATACATTTAGGAAAGAGTTAACCAGATTCTCATAATCCTTAGGCGGATAGGGTTTTCCAAAGGCATGCCAACAAAACAGCTCTCGCGCGTTGTCTCCATCCATCCCTTTTAGATTATAAGCAACAGTAATTCCTGTGTTTTTAAGCACCCCTACATCGCGGGTTGTGACAATTACCAGGCTATCAACTGACTTCTTTACAATTTCCATGATGAGTAGAGCATCTAACTGTTGCACGCCATCAATATCATCTAGAACAATGAGGAATCTCAACGGTTTGCTCCTTTCTATGCAATCTGCGATATGAGTCTTTCCTTCCTCTGTACTTTGAAAATTGAATCGATCTTCTTGGAATAGATCTTTGGCAAGTTTCATTTGTAAAGAAGGAAAACTGTTATTTGCATAGGCTTCCCTCACATCGAACAGAAAACAAGCTCGCCCATATTGTGAGTTGTTTCGGTTGAACAACTCTTTCGCTAGAGTTGTTTTGCCGACTCCACCCATGCCGAAAATGCCGACGATCTGAGCCTTTTCTTTGCCGCCTCTATTCGTCCGGCGCTGCCTTTCAATATCTTTCACAAGCTGATCAAGACACAGCCTTTCAAAATCTTCTACAATCTTGTGAAGCCCCACTGGGTGTTTGGCAACATGTAGAGATTTTTTCCTTTGAACTTCTTTTTGAACAGCTGACACTATGTTTTGGCAGTCACTGATACTTTACATAGTAAAAGGGGATCTTAATAAGAAATAAATATAGCCCACTAAAAAAAAAATCATACATGAATAAATAAAACAATGTAGAATACTCAAGTACAATGAAAACACGGAGATCTTACCTGAAATTGCTGCTGATTTCATAGCCTGTGATAAATGAAACAGATTGGAGGGCTTCCTTCCACTCCTGAAGCTTCTCTATATACCTCCTCCTCTCTTCATATTTAGCGAACGCCTTGGCATACTTTCCTCTTTCTATGTAGCGAAGAGCAGAAGGGTCCACTCCGTAAAACAATGGAATGATCTTAGCTCTACTTTGTAACATGAGAGCCAGCTCCGCCAAACACCACGGGGACTCTGCATATCCATCGGAAAAGATAGCGATATGAGCCGAAGCAGAGTGGATGGCATTCTCAATGGTTGAAGGAAATGAATCACCGAGTTCTTTCTCTTCCGAATCAAGAAATGCATGTATTCCTAACTCCTTTAGAGAATTGTAAAGCTGCAAGGCTACAGTTTGTTTGACATCAGGGCCCCTGTGGTTGATGAACACATCAAACAATCTTGAAGATTCCTCTACTGTCCTCCGTGTGCCCTGAGGCTCAATTCCAGAGAAAGCATTATGTTCCTTATTTCGTCGCCGATATAAGGAAGAGGATGCCATGATTAATGCTAAGCAGTAGTGAGAAAAATGATGTCGGTGAAGGGAAGGGTAGAGGGAATTGGATCGGAGTAAGCATAAATAGATAGCATTCTATAAAAACTGTAGATGTTGGAGGTGTTCCTGGAAAGGACCAGGAAAATATCAAAGAAAATGCTTAGAAAATCGGATGGCTCAGACGACTACTATGCAAAGAAAATTGGATTTAAATTTAAGTTTATTGCTTTATATTATATAATATTAAATATAGTTTAAATAATCATTTAGATTTAAATTTATTGTTTTAAGTTCAAAGTTTATTTTTGCAGAATGAATTTTTTAAGTTAAAGTTGTTAATTATTGTTTAATGGTGACTGCATGAAAGTGATTGTGGAGGGTGAGAGGAACAAAGTTAATGGAAAAAGAGAGAGAACGGAAAAAGTTTGAGGTCCATAAAAAGAGAGATAACAGACTAAGTTTGGGGTCCATAAAAAGAGTTTGGAATAAGTTAAGTTTAGTGTGTTTGTCACAAGTACAATAATTTACCCGTTGTTTGAGATTTTTAGTGTTGTTACATCATTTCTTTGCGTGTGTACTAGAGTTTATCTATTGTTAGAGATTTTTAGTGTTGTTACATCATTTCCTTACGTGTGTACTAGAGTTTATTTGATATTTTTAGTGCTTATAATTTTAATGTGTGAAAATTTGTGAGACATCAATTATTTGTAAAAGAAATTAAGCTTTCCTAAAAGGTTAAGTAGGATAATTAAATAAATTAATTAAATAATTAAAAGTAGTGAGTTGGTAGTTGAGGATAGTAAATTATATAATATATTTTAGAAATCAAATGAGATGGATAATGATATTTAGTTTGATGGTAGAAGAAAGATGTTAAATAGACAAGATTTTAGAATGTCTCATAACTTATACTTAAAAATAATGCTTCTCTACTATTAAGCTATCTTGAAGTTTGCATTTGATGTTTATTATGTTGGAGCACAAGTTTGTAGGTGAGATGAATCTATAATCATTGACTTGTAACCAAGCTCAAAAATCATCTTGGTCATTAGTGGTGTTCTACTTTGCACATTCACATAACCTTCTAATTTGCTCTTTTTTGAATACTTGATAACCTAGTCGTGTTTAAAAATACCTTGAAGGATTTTTGTTGCGTTGTAGGAAGTTTTAATCTAAATAAATTCTTGAAAATTGAATAATCTCAAAGACAATAGAAAAATGCTTAAGAATGTATAATATTTATTCTTCCGATTGTACCAAATATAAATGTTATTATTGATTACTCCAATATTCTAAAATAATATATTTTCAATGATTATATAATAATTATTAAATATATAATAGAACATAAACAGATAGTATTTTATGATATTGCTATCAGGATTCAACCGTGTAGTTTCGAGTCAAACTCATTGACCCATGTTTCATGAGTAGTGTTTCAACAAGAACCCATCTCTCATGATATTGAATGGTCCACTTAGCACTCATTGCATCTAGGTGATGCTCACAGAGGTGAAGCACTGGTCCGTCCCGGTAGGTCACCCATCCCAATACTGCTCCAGCTCAAGCGCGCTTAACTAGGGAGTTTTCTCCAAGATTAAGCCCACTTGAGTTGTTACCCCATTTTCTCCAAGGTTAAGATAGTATTTTATAAAAACTATGGATGTTGTAGGCGTTCTTAGCAAGGACTAGGAAAATACTTAGAAAATCGGGCAGCACCAATGACTACTATGCAAAGAAGATTGGATTCCGTTCAACTAGTCAATGACTGAGCTTTCAAGGTAATGAATATGTCGGCCACTTCTGCAAATTAATAATTTTGAAGTGTTGACGGGTCTAATATACTCGTTCTTGAAATTACATCCTCACGCTCCATCACAAGAACAACAGTTCGGGTATTCTCTTAGTGCTGACATATCATCTCCTTGTAACCCTTCAATACCTGGTTAGATATATTAGATTTTCTGTTTGGTTGATTAGATATTTCGTTTGGTTTTTTATCATATGGTTCTGTTTGGCGAAGCTCAACAATCAGTAACCCTTCAATATCTGATTTACATTTCGAATTTTACCTCACTTATAAACACGCACTTCCCTTGCTTAGATTCAAATGACAGCTGCTTCACTGCTACTAATTGACCATCTGGAAGAATGCCCTGTTATAAAGCCATAGTTGAGCACAGGAAAAATTAGATAAATTTTAAAGGAGAAGTTTAGGGTTTGAGAATGATTTTTAATTAGCATGAGACTTAAGAAAAAATTATTAGGAAATATAAAGCATGGAGAATGTTACGTATGCTCTATAGAATTTATTTCTGTACATAAATCTAAAACACGTGAATGCAAATACTGTAACGCATATTAATATATCTTATGAACTTTACCATATCCTCCTTGTCCCAATTTATTTTCTTCATGGAAATCGCTTATTGCATTTTTCATGTCAGAGTAGCTGAAAATGTTTAGTTTTGCCTGGATTCCTCTAAGTGCCGATGAAGAAACAAGTTGTGATGGGTATGAGTACCGTAACCAAATTCGTCCAAGTTAAAGTCAACCAAAATCTCATTGTTTGTGATCTTAGACATGGCAGGGACAATGCACCAGTCATGAATATTGGCAGAATCTCAGAGAGTTCCTATATGAACTTTCAAAGTTCATTATTGGCAGGGACAATGCACCAGTCATGAATATTGGCAGAATCTCAGAGAGCTCCTATATGAACTTTCAAAGTTCATTATGTCCATCAACGGTTCACAAAATCCAAGAGACCCTGCAAGGTGTTTCAATAAATCTCAGCCGTGCATTGTTTTTCGTTATTTTTTCACCTGTTTTCCAGTTGTCGTTTTTCCCTTATGTTTATTTACTCGCGTTAGTTTTTTCGGCTGTTTTTCCGTTACCCGAACTTTCTTTGGCAGTTGATTTTTCCAATGATCAGACGACCGAAGAACAATAGGGCACTGTCTATAGAGGTGACAATTTGCACCCATGGGCATGGATGGCATCCGATGGCTGCACCCGAGCAAGCCCCTGCAAGCCTCTGCTTACTGGTTTGTACCTGCTGTTGTCTGCTGTTGTCTCCAGCGCTTCCCGTCCTCCTGCGGCTGTCACCCATCACCTACCCTCTCCAATCAATGCCCATTGAGATGTGCCGCTGCCCAATAAAATTATTTTATAGTTTATTTTTATTAATTTTTGTCTTTCCCTCTTTAGTCAATACTTTTATGTCCACTCATCTCAGTATTCTATCATTTTAAGTCTGTTTTTATACGTCACGGGCATCTGATTTTGGCTGTTTTCTCTTGAATTTTTAAAGATTAGTTTTATAAAATGCTTAAATATTGCATAACCATGTCTTTTTTATTTATGCTGTGCATTCAATTTTTTTAAAACTCTATTTATGTTATAATATAGTGAGTATTTAGTCTACGAATGATAATAAATAATTTCAGAAATTTATAAATATTAGTATTAATATAGATATTTTTAATACATTTATTTAAAATATGTGGAGAAATATCAATTTGAAATTATTTATATTTATTTAAAAATTATTTTATTTATTATATATATAAGCATAAATTTTATGTGTTGTTAATTTTGAAAATATTATGTTTATTATTAAATATTAATATTTTAATATGTAAATTAATTAAATTTAAAGTGAAAAGTAATTTTTTTTACTAACACATTCAGACTATTATAATCCACACCTTACTACCATTATAAAAGGCCTCTTGATATTTATTATGACTACTTTTTTTTTTTAAATTATGAAATATTTTTTTTAAAATGCCATTATTAACAATTTATATATTATGAATAAAATTTATTCTATTAATAGAATATTTTTCATTTACATTATAATATTCATAACATTTATTATTTAAAATATAAGTATAAATTAATTAATAATAAATTATTCTAAAACAATTAGATTAATTTTTTACTTATTACACATTTTTTTAGTACTTTTTAGTTTAATTTTTATGTCAAATAATCTGTAGAGTATAATTTGTCCCTCATCTCTTTTTAGGCAATTTCCTCCTTTTCTTTAAAAAAGAAATCTTAAAATGTTAAAATGGTGAAAATTGTATTATAATATCATTATTTTTATGGGTCTATTTTGATTAGAGTGTTGTAAATGTAATAATGTAGTGATTTTTCTTTACCATTAAAAAAAATGAAAATGTTGATGATAATAAGTAATTAAAAAAAATTAAATAAATTATTATTGTTATTTATTTATTTTAAGAAATTTAATAATTTTTTTTAAAAAAATATAACAATCCACTTGAAAACTATTACATCATAATAATCATGAAAAAAAATCCAATCAATATAATATTCTTAATTTACATTACAATATTTATAATATTCTTAATTTACATTACAGTATTCTTAATTTTCATGGACATATCATGTGATTACCTTTTATAATGTGTATATTCAAAACTTGTATATTCAAAACATTACAAGATACACATTAAATATACAAGTTTTGAATATACACATTATAAATATTGTAATGTAAATTATGGATATTGTATTGATTGGATTTTTTTTCATGATTATTATGATGTAATAATTTTTAAGTGGATTGTAATATTTTTTTAAAATTTTTTATTAAACTTCTTAGAATAAATAAATGACAATAATTAATTTTTTAAATTATTTTAATTACTTAAGATCATCTACGTTTTCATTTTTTTTAATGGTAAAGATAAATCACTACATTATTACATTTAGAACACTCTAATCAAAATAAACCCATTAAAAAAATGATATTATAATATACAATTTTCACCATTTGAACATTTTAGGATTTTCTTTTTAAAGAAAAGGAGTAAATTGACTAAAAAGAAATACATGGACAAATTATACTCTAAAGATTATTTGACATAAAAATTAAACTAAAAAGCTCTAAAAAAATGTGTAATAAGTAAAATTTAATCTAATTGTTTTAGAATAATTTATTATTAATTCATTTATACTTATATTTAAAATAATAAATATTATGAATATTATAATGTAAATGAAAAATATTCTATTAATAGAATAAATTTTATTCATAGTATAAATTGTTAAAAAATATTTCATAATTAAAAAAAAAAAAATAGTCATAATAAATGTTAAGAGGCCTTTTAAAATGGTAGCAAGGTGTGGATTATAATAGTCTGAATGTGTTAGTAAAAAAAAATATTTTTCACTTTAAATTGAATCAATTTACATATTAAAATATTAATATTTAATAATAAACATAATATTTTCAAAATTAACAACATAAAATTTATGTTTTTATATATAATAAATAAAGTAATTTTTAAATAAATATAAATAATTTCAAATTGATTTCTCCACATATTTTAGATAAATGTATTGAAAATATCTATATTAATACTAATATTTATAAATTTCTGAAATTATTTATTATCATTCATAGACTAAATACTCACTATATTATAACATAAATACAGTTTAAAAAAAAATTGAATGCACAACATAAGTAAAAAAGACATGGTTAAGCAATATTTAAGCATTTTATAAAACTAATATTTAAAAATTCAATAGAAAACAGCCAAAACCAGATGTCATGACGTAAGTAAAAAAGACATGGTTAAGCAATAATTAAGCATTTTATAAAACTAATATTTAAAAATTCAAGAGAAAACAGCGAAAACCAGATAAAAACAGACTTAAAATGATAGAATATTGAGATGAGTGGACATAAAAGTATTGACTAAAGAGGAAAAGACAAACATTAATAAAAATAACCATATAATAATTTTATTGGGCAGCCCCACATCTCAATGGGCATTGATTGGAGAGGGTAGGTGATGGGTGACAGCCGCAGGAGGACGGGAAGAGCTGGAGACAACACAGACAACAGTAGGTACAAACCGATAGGTAGAGGCTTGCAGGCAGCCATCGGATGCCATCCATGCCCATATATACTAAAATAATATCAATAACATATATATAAACACATAATTTATTACATATTATATTAGTTTATGCTTTAATTAAAGATCAAATATAGATGTAATTTTAAAAATTATATATCTATACTTTTTGATATATGTTTTAGATCTAAGATGATCATATTATTATTTATGCATTCCCTAACATAAAAAATTTATTTATACTCCTAAAATAAAAACTAATGACATCACAATTTAAACAATATCAAACAATACAATTAATTGATCTTTAAATGAATATTACAAATCAATACATAATCCAAATAAAATGTTTTTAAATAAAATGTTTTTAAATAAAATAATATATGTATAATTTTTCATTTTTAAAATGACTAGTTAAAAGTAAATTGAAGAGAAACCATTCATTTACACTTCAATAGACCTTTTTTTAACAATTCAATACATAACACAAATAAAATATTTTTAGATAAAAAAAATACATCAATAATTGTTAATACTTGATTTAAAAATAATAGAAAAGTACATCAATAATTGTTAATATTTTAAATCAATATTTTATTTGTGTTAGGTATTGAATTGTTAAAAAAAAAAATCTATTGAAGTGTAAATAAAATGGTTTCTTTTCAATTTTACTTTTAATTGATGATTTTAAAAATTTAAAAATTATAGATATATACTTTTATAATTTAAAAACATTTTATTTGGATTATATATTGATTTGTGATATTCATTTAGAGATTAATTAATTTTATTGTTTGTTATTATTATTTAAATTATGATGTTGGTTTTTATTTTAAGAGCATAAATAAATTTTTTATGTTAGGTAATGCATAAACAATAATCTATAATCTTAGATCTAAAATATAAATTGAAAGGTATAGGTATATAATTTTCAAAATTACATCTGTATTTGATATTTTATTAAAATTAAAACTAATATAAATAATTAAAACTATTATCTCTAATATATTTTTTTAAAAATATTAAAGAGTTTATATATATTTGTTATTGTTTAAATTATGATGTTATTGGTTTTTATTTTAATAGTATAAATAAGGTTCTTATGTTAGGTAATGCAGAAACAATAATTTGATAATCTTAAATCTAAAATATAAATCATAAGCTAATTAAAACATAAACTAATTATTGATGTATTTTTTAATATAAAAATATTGTATTTGTGTTATGTATTGAATTGTTAAAAAAAGTCTATTGAAGTGTAAATGAATGGTTTCTCTTCAATTTACTTTTAATTATTCATTTTCAAAATGAAATATATTTTTATTTAAAAACATTTTATTTGGATTATGTATTGATTTGTAATATTCATTTAAAGATTAATTAATTGTATTGTTTGTTATTGTTTAAATTGTGATGTCATTAGTTTTTATTTTAGGAGTATAAATAAGTTTTTTAATGTTATGGAATGCCTAAACAATAATGTGATCATCTTAGATCTAAAACATAAATCAAAAAGTATAGATATATAATTTTCAAAATTACATCTATATTTGATCTTTAATTAAAACATAAACTAATATAATATATAATAAATTATGTGTTTATATATATGTTATTGATATTATTTTATATGTTATTGATATAAACACATAATTTATTATATATTATATTAGTTTATGTTTTAATTAAAGATCAAATATAGATGTAATTTTGAAAATTATATATCTATACTTTTTTATTTATGTTTTAGATCTAAGATTATCATATTATTGTTTATGCATTCCCTAACATAAAAAACTTATTTATATTCCTAAAATAAAAACTAATGACATCACAATTTAAACAATAACAAACAATACAATTAATTAATCTTTAAATGAATATTACAAATCAATACATAATCCAAATAAAATGTTTTTAAATAAAAATATATATGTATAATTTTTCATTTTTAAAATGACTAGTTAAAAGTAAATTGAAGAGAAACCATTCATTTACACTTCAATAGACTTTTTTTAACAATTCAATGCATAACACAAATAAAATATTTTTAGATAAAAAAATACATCAATAATTGTTAATACTTGATTTAAAAATAATAATAAAGTACATCAATAATTGTTAATATTTTAAATCAATATTTTATTTGTGTTATGTATTGAATTGTTAAAAAAAAATTCTATTGAAGTGTAAATAAAATGGTTTCTTTGCAATTTTACTTTTAATTGATGATTTTAAAAATTTAAAAATTATAGATGTATACTTTTATAATTTAAAAACATTTTATTTGGATTATGTATTGATTTGTAATATTCATTTAGAGATTAATTAATTTTATTGTTTGTTATTATTTAAATTATGATGTTGGTTTTTATTTTAAGAACATAAATAATTTTTTTATGTTAGGTAATGCATAAACAATAATTTGATCATCTTAGATCTAAAATATAAATTGAAAGGGATAGGTATATAATTTTCAAAATTACATCTGTATTTGATATTTTATTAAAACTAAAACTAATATAAATAATTAAAACTATTAAGTATCTCTAATATATTTTAAAAAAATATTAAAGAGTTTATATATATTTTTTATTGTTTAAATTATGATGTTATTGGTTTTTATTTTAATAGTATAAATAAGGTTCTTATGTTAGGTAATGCAGAAACAATAATTTGATAATCTTAAATCTAAAATATAAATCATAAGCTAATTAAAACATAAACTAATTATTGATGTATTTTTTTATACAAAAATATTGTATTTGTGTTATGTATTGAATTGTTAAAAAAAGTCTATTGAAGTGTAAATGAATGGTTTCTCTTCAATTTACTTTTAATTAGTCATTTTCAAAATGAAATATATTTTTATTTAAAAACATTTTATTTGGATTATGTATTGATTTGTAATATTCATTTAAAGATTAATTAATTGTATTGTTTGTTATTGTTTAAATTGTGATGTCATTAGTTTTTATTTTAGGACTATAAACAATAATGTGATCATCTTAGATCTAAAACATAAATCAAAAAGTATAAATATATAATTTTCAAAATTACATCTATATTTGATCTTTAATTAAAACATAAACTAATATAATATATAATAAATTAGGGGTTTATATATATGTTATTGATATTATTTTAGTATATATTAAAACTTAATATATATATATATATATATATATAAATCTACTAAATAATGATTAATTGAGCCAAATCAAGTCTAAATAGAATATAATGTTATATATAATATATTGTAATAAATGTGATATAATATTATAATATAATAAATAATATAAATATTCTATAATATAATATTATTATAAATATAATATAATATAATAATATAAATATTATATTATATAAAAAAAACCTAAATTTATAAATATATTTTAAATATATAATTTTATAATATATATTGATATAATTATATTTATACAAAAAAATATTATATTAAAATATATATAAACATTATATTAAAATATATATAATATAATCTATTATATAATTTATAATTTATAGTATTATTATATCAATCTATAATATATAATTTTACAATATATATTAATATAATTATATTTATATAAAAAATATTATAAATATATATTACATTATATTTTTAATATAAAAATAAATAAAAATTATACACACATTACTTAAAAATACTTAAAAATAAATAGCTAAAAGTAAAAATATAAAATCATTAAAAAGAATTAAATGTCTGTCACTCCACCTGCAGCACGCACACTGAGAAACAGTTAAATGGCAAAAAGGACGGTACGTCGTCTAATTGAACGGTGGGAATGGCATGGCAGCCCATGGCATGGCCATTCTATTTTGTAGGCTTCGTAGCCACCTCCGTTGTACTATGCCACCTGGCAATCTCTTTGCAATCAGAAACCATGTGCAGAGTCATTTTCCATGTTTAATACAGGTGATTAAATATAATGTTTAATGTTAATGACAAGCATTCTAATAAGGCAGCGTTATGCGTATTAGTCAAAATGCATGATAATAATATTTAAAGAATTTTGCAATTTTAGCTCTATTACAATAGTAATAAGTGCAACCCTAATATTCTCATAAAGTGTTGTATTATTAATTGCATTATTTATATCGCTTACACTTCAGGACAGTGCAGCCACTGGAATTGGATATCATTGAAAAAAAAAAAATCTACTGATGAGCTCCTCTTATCGATTTGTTGTTAGAGTTAAACACGCTGTTGCCTTATAATATTTTAGTGCTAACATTGGGCTTGTACCGTTTACTTTTAGATTACTAATATCATGAACTTTTTTTCCAAACGTAAAAGCATGATCAGTAAATTCATATAGGCCTAATGAATTATCTATGAGGTTAGATAATACTAATAGCACTATGGTTTTTTATTGTCAAGAGGGAAAAAAAATAGTATAACGTTATTTACTGATAACAAGCAAGAGGGAAAAAAAAATAGTGTAACGTTATTTACTGATAACCTTACTATCTTGGGGAAATTTATAAATAAACAAAATTGCATATATCCCTGCCACGCAATTTGGTCACCGTAAATGTGCAAAATTAAAGCTAAGTGAAATGAAAGTCTAACACAAAAATAAAAGCAAAAAAAAATGGCGAAGGTAGATTCCTTTGTAAGTTTACGTAATAGGAGTGGGAGTAAAACAAAAATCTTCAACTCTTCTCACATCTAATAGTCTTTCATGCAAGGGAACAAAATAACATATTCTCCACTCCTTTCGATAAAGATCTTATTAATTTTTAAATATGAATAGGTATTAATAGGTACGCCGAAGAGGTGTGGAAGGTGAATTAGAGAAAATTTTGTTTTTGTTTTGCACACATTTGTGTAGTAAATGAAATCATTTGATAGGTCATTTACAAAATGATTTTATTATTAGTATTAATACTTTTAAATTTTTTATTATTTATTATAGAATACTATTATTATGTATTTTTTTTTAATTTTATGTAAAATGATAGACGACCGAGATTCATTTTATTGTCAACCAAGCCGTTAATAGGCAAAATGAGTTCTGCAAGTTCATATAGGACATGCCTTCGGACAAAATTAAAATGAACATATGAATAGACAAAATAAATACATAATTTAAGTGAATATACCAAAATAAATATATATAAATAATATAAGAGAATAAATATTTTAAAATATGTGTAAACATATAAATGTAAAATATTCATAAAATTTTTGTTTCACATAAAATTATATTATTCATCAATATATAAATATATTAAACTATTATCTTAAATGAAGAAAAACTATAATAAAATTGATTTGGGTGCAAACATTTCACCATCCCAAAACTTCCCATCTTTCTAACGTAGTTTTGCCCTGTGGGCACTCCTATCTAGGCCAAAAAATCTGTGGACGTGTTACTTATACGGAGACTGCAGTTGCCGAGCAGGAGCAGGTGAAGTAGGGCCTGGCAACCTGTCTCACGGACTCTAATAATAATTCCCTGCGAGTTCTGCTATTTAATTAACTGTGTCAGAATCACATGAATCTCTGTGCTTCTTGTTTTCTTCCTAGTGTGCCTTTGTGGGAGAGGCCAATAAGGGGATAGACAGGGAAACAACTGTACTGTACTGTAGGAGCTGGTAAATGAATGTACACCCCATTTAATTAACGTAACAAACACGGTGAAAAATAGCTGGAAAACGACGAAAAAATAGTGAAAAATGATGGACGGTTGAGGTTCATTTTCCTGTCAACCAAGTCTTATTCTTATTTTTTACCGTTGATAGGAAAAATGAGCTCTGGAAGCTCATATAGGACACGCCTTCAGCGTAGTAAAGGTAATTAGGTGAAATAGTATATATAAATATATATAGTTATTTACTAATAAAAAAATATTATTAAAAGATGTTCATAGAGGATAATTTATGTAGTTGAAATGGATACTCATAATTATTATCATATATTTATATAATTTTAAATTATTTCATATAATAATATAGTCATAAAAGAGATAAATGAATTCAATTTATAATCAAGTAGATAAAACAATAACATTTTATCCTATCTTTTGAGTTTAGTCTTAAATGTTGCAATGGCAATTATTGTTTTGTAATATTAAGGGTATCAATATAGGCTTAGTTGTAATAGATATGAGTAGCACTTTGCAAATGTCAAGTAGTTATAAGGTTATCAAGTTTATGATATTATTATTCATGCTTAAAGGGTGGCTAAATGATATGTTTTAAATTGAGACCATTTGTTTACATATTCATAACATGTATATTTAATAAAAAATAAGGGTTGCATGCATAACTAAAACTGGAGTAAAAGACATCTATTTATTAATTGTAGGTATAGTTTAGGGGTGATCCCACAATAGTGGTTTACAAATTTTGGCCAAACTGGACACTGAATTTTTTATTTTTAACTAAATTTTCACATTCGGGCACCTATAGCAGCTAAACCGTGAGGCATTTGAAGATGATGCAAACTAGAGTTTTATCACATTTTGTCTATAGATTCTAAAAATATTTTTTTCAAATTTTTTAGAATTAGATTGCACTTCTTTTTCCATCTCCCACAAAAACTAGTTTTAGAAAACAACATTTTTAAAAAGTGGCACACTGTATAGCATAACTTTTTTTCCATGAAGGATAAAATTCCAATTCTTTCAAATTTACATTTGTGACTCTAATATCTAGTGCTTACACTTGGTTAGATAGTTTTTTATTAAATGTTTTTACTTTAATCAAATGTTGAAGTCAAACTAATACAATTCAGGACATATACGCGATCATTATGTCGCGTAGCTTTTTTTGTATTTATTGAAATTCAATTTCTTTTGGGTTGGATCAAGGACTTTTTGTATTTATTGAAATTCAATTTCTTTTGGGTTGGATCAAGGACTTCAATATACGGTGCACTCATATTTTCAATTTTTTTTGATAATCAACTATTTTTCCACATATGCGAGAACAAAGACCTTCATTTTTGATGAAAAACCTATGTTTAATAAAACTAAAAAATAAATACATAATAAAACCAAAACATATTAAAATTATATTCATTGGATAGCTCATTCTGAAGATTTCCTGATTCCAAGTTTGGTTTCTAAAGATTCCCCCATTTTCATCCTCAATCGGAGCTTCGAAGTGTAAAAATTTAGGTTTTTTGTGTGAACAAATTAAAAAATTAGGGAAATGGGGGGTTCGCTAGAACCAGGGTTCATTGGAATCTTGGTTCATTCGAACTCCCTTTAATATGCATTTTTTCTTTATTTTTTGGGCGAGAAATGTGGTCCCAATAATTAATGGGTTCGGTCGAACTTGTAGGTTCATGTGAACCCCTAAAACCAATTTTTTTGCCATGGGGTCATTTTTTCTCAAATTTCCTTCCTCCATCAAATTGTAAACCACTATTGTGGCTTCATCCTTAGCTTATTGTGTTTCCTTTGGAGCAATGCCTCCTTCATCTAGAGCACCCATATCCTGTTGAAGCTTTGTTTTACATTTTTTTAGTCCATGCCATTTCCAATTGTCTATTTATGAATCATACAAATGCAACTTTTATTGTTAGCAAATAATCAAATGTGTTCCTATTACAGAACTCCCCAGGTAATGGTGAACTTGCAACTGCCTGCAGACATTATCACCATCTCTAGCAGCTTGTTCGAGGGAGACATTATAGGATCGATAGTTGATGCTCCTCCTCCCTTTCCATCAGGCTCTTGCTCTATTAATTGGTCTAGCGTGTACCGAAGCAACATTTCAATCCTAGTAGAGAACATTATGAGAGGTTGTCACAACGCTATTGAAGATGCTAAGAAGACATGTGATGAAACATTTCATGTGCAAAATGATGACATTGAGCTAGTGCAATAGGCAGTCAAGAAATTCCATACAACATTTATTGTTTTGGATGCATACTGCGACTTCTTCCGAGCATTAAAATATGATGCATTGTATGGCATGGGCAATGCTACTAGGATTAAAGAAGTTTTTTTAAAACTCCTAGCATACATACAGTAGATTGTAAATAGCTTGCTTAAGATAACTACTTGTTTTTTGTGGTGTTTTGGAAAATGGTTTCCCTTTTGATATAGTTCATCAAGATGTCAACTTATGATTTTTTGTGAAGGTGGGGAACATGGCTTCCCTCTTGATATAGAATGTAGACGCTAACTTCTAATCATTTGACCCCTTCTTTTTTGCTAGCGCACCAAACAGTTAAACCTTGTATGCATTTTTAGAAGATATACTATGGTGGAAAGAATGTACAACTCCTTCCCCCTATCTACTGCTTTGTCCTTTGGTACTTTCCATTGTAAAGATACATCAAACAATATGACAGTTGAATTGATGTTTCTAAGTGTAGACATCCAAATTTGGACACTTAATTTATCCAAATTTATCATTTTTCATCTAAACATCCTCTTATTCGGGTTAATTAAGTAATATTACTATTATTTAATTAATATCTTTAATTCTGCCAAATCCCTAAGGTATTTAATTAATAATTAAATACCTTACCCTCCTTAATCCTCTTTTCATCAAATAAATTAAATAAATACTACATTTATTTAATTCCTCACATGTCATTTTCATCTAATCCTAATCCATCTCCTAATATCTTCATTAGGGATGTGCACATGCCTAATCCTTGATTAGGATGTGTCACATCCTCCAACTTTTGCAAGTTGGCTTCTAATCCT
Source organism: Sequoia sempervirens (assembly GCA_007258455.2). Lineage (NCBI taxonomy): Eukaryota > Viridiplantae > Streptophyta > Pinopsida > Cupressales > Cupressaceae > Sequoia > Sequoia sempervirens. Next base: position 37,572 of record VDFB02335503.1, read on the forward strand.
CATTAACCCTAATTATCCTCTAATTACTGATTAGTTAAACTAATTAGTACCTTGGTCAACTCTCCCCATCCCAAGGAATTTTTAATTCCTTTTTATTCACCTTAGGCTCCTCTCTTCCCCATGTGAATTTTTAATTCACTTTTATTCCTCCTAGAATCCCCTTTTCCCATGCATCTTCTAGAATCTTTGACTTGTCACATCAAGTCACATGTGACAAACTCCCACCTTTTTTGGAGACCCTCTCTTATCCACTAGATTCTCCCAAGCATGTGAATTTTTAATTCACATTTATTTCTCCAAGGAATCTTCTCACTCCCTAAGGTACTCGGGAGGTACTTGTCCTTCCTCCACATCATGTACTCTCCTTCCACCTCACTTACACATCATCACACCCTTAGCCACTTGACATTCCACATGTCAAGATGTGAGGGCTTGTGATCCGTCAACTCACCTTAGCCCTTCATCTTGGCCTTGTTGGATAAATCTCCACCATGGAATTAAAATTCCTCTATAAATACCCCTCCTCTAAGGCATTTTCAACTACTTAGTCATTTTGCACCTACATGCTATTATTTTGAACACTCAACTCACAAGCATTTCCTCTTACTTAGCCAAGCCATTTTAGCCATTTCCATTTGTATCCCATCATATAGTCAACTTTCATTTAGTCATATCAATAGCCATCCAAGGAGCACACAAGTACTCAAAATCACGGGCCAACCAAGGAATTTCAGCTGCAAAGAGAAGGTATAATCATTTGCAATCTTCTTTCATCTTATCTCTTTGTGTTAACAATTCCTTAGGCTAATATTTGAGGTGTTCTTTGTGTTTTTACATTGCATTTTAGTTGTTTTGCATCATTAGAATAGGTAAAACTCAAGGATACATAAGTACTGAGAATAATAATAAATGAACATTATTCATTGTAAAGAAGTCTTCTATAAATGCTCCTTTACATATTGCATTGCTTGATCTCTTTATTTAAAAAAAAATACTTGCACTAATTTTTTCCTCAAGCAACATTGAAATTGGAATGCACACTATTCATGATTCAAATTAGCAATCACAAATGAATGTCTTTTATTGTTGACAATTTTTAACATATGTGAAAATTTTCAACAATACTTTTAAAATCTCTTCAACATGTTCTCAAAATTAAAAGGATATACATGCCTATAATGAAATTTATTCCATATTTTCACAAATCCAAACCTAGCTCTTGATTATAAAAAAATGAAAATATTAAAATTGTGATAATTATTTTCAATCATCCAATAAATTATCATTAAATTTATTGTCATTTAAAATAATATGATATTTATACTATTTACTAGATGTTATATATGGCATCAAATATTTTTAATTAAACTATATTAGTAAATGTTATAAAATTATTGCAATAGACTTCTATGATTTTAACATATTTTTTGTGCAAGAAATACATGACAATATAGCAAAGTTTGGATTAGAAAGTGTACACTACAAAATATGAAGAGTTTATATGCATATTGGTATATCTCTCACTTTAACTTCTTTCAAATGCTTATTTTTTATGATATATTTATCTTGATCCATGATAATTTGGACACGATTGTTTGACTTGGATAGATTATGTTATGTGACATTATGGATTAAGTTCACTTTCTTCTGTACTTGTTTGTTGGACATGTGATTTATTTGACATGATTAATTATTTAAATGTTAGTTGGTATTTTTATAGCTATCCAACAATGTTATGAAGGTATTTTGTGACAAGAAATGATGATTGATAGGAACAAGCACTAGGAAACATGAACTAGATTTTAATATTGAAGTACAAAAAACAATGATCCAATTGTTTGAAATTGTTTGAATGAAATGGTAAATTAGATAGTTTAATTACATATACCTTAATCAAACCAAACTGATACCTATGATTTCATATAAACTCAGACCCCATATTTGATCATTTAAATCTAATCAACTTTCATCCTTCATGAATTGTCAATCTATTGAACACTCATTTGGTCATGATTGGAAGCAATGGGGAGAAAAAAATTGGTTTGCAATTTTAGGGGCTTGCTCTTCGGCTCCAACGAGACTTTTTTGAAAAATCTTGTCGTTCTGTGCATCCACGTGCATCCAATGGGACAGATTGGTAGCAAAGGAATTCCTATTCTCAATCCTTTCCTTTCTCTGCCCCTTTCCCTGTATCATGTGTTCCTAGTAGCTTGCTTTCTAGGGGAATTTTTTTTTTTTTGATATTTGTGGCTTAGATTTAGCATCCTCAGGGAAGTCTTCAACTTCTTCTCATTGTCAGCGATGCTCTAAAGTTGTTTCTGGTTTGAGCTCTCCGACCACTTTTCGTAATTCCATTCCGTTTAAAGTTGGAACTCCCTTCAATCCAAACCCTTTTGCTTTAAATCCGACTTCCTTTCCTAATTCTATCCCCATTCCCCACCCGCGACCTTTCAAATCGAAGCTTTTGGATTCGTTTTCGACATCTTTTCCAAATTCTATCCCTATTAAGAATCTGAGATGCACTTTCTCTCAAAATAGGGTTTTATCAAATAAGAAGGTTCCAAGGCTTGGATCAATCCCATTCAAATATCATAATACTCCTCGACCTAAGCATTTGAAGGATCCTGCTCGTTACGATATAGTATGGGTGCCCAAAATACGAAGAGGTTCGTCCAAAGTTAATGGGGGTCAAGGTTATGTTACCCTTAATGATGAATTTTTGTAGCCTCAAGTTCATGATCTTCAGGAGCTTGGTCTTGTCTATAAGTTCTGGAAATTCTCCCCTGATGTTAAGTTCTTGCAAAATTGGGATTTTCAAACTTGGGCAGGAGCTAATAAGGTTTTTTTACCTTGACAAAGGAGAAGGGATTTTTGTTGTCATTTTTACTTCCAAAGATGATAGAAGTGTTGTTTTTAGGAAGAAATATTGGATGTGCGAGGGATATGGACTATTCAATTCTCCAAGGACTCTGAACTTTTATCCCTCACAAAATATGATTAAGTTTATTCCATTTTGGATTTAGCTTCAATGTTTGCCTCTTGAATATAGGGAAACTCATCTTATTGAATTGTTGTGCAATCAATTGGGTATTTTTCTTCATCGAGACTTGAAGTTTTTTACAAATCCCTCGTTACCAGTTAGGGTTTGTATTCTTCTTGATGTTGCTAGAACCATCCCCTTTGTTTTGAATATCAAGTCTAGGTATGGACTTTGGAAACAATCTATTATCTTTGAGGATCCGCTCGTAATTTTCTCTAAATGTCACTTTCATGCTTATCCCAATTCTGTTTGTGCGATAGGTATAGATGAAGGAGATTATTCTTCATCTTAGCCTTCCTCCCCAAAGAGTAAATCCTATTATCATTCTATTGTTCCTGTTAAGGATTTTGAGAAAATTGTTGTTCGTCCTAACCTTGGTAACGAGTTGGATATCATTGATGGGTGAGGTGGTATTTTTAGGGAGGTGAGCTCTAAATTTTTGTTTAAATAATCCTTGACTAACAATATTCATTCAAGGATTCCAATTACTCCGATTTCTATTAATTGATTAGTTATGATTGACTTGCTTGCACAAAGCAACTCACATGGGTTGCTAGCCATAAAGGATACTTCTAACACACATGGTCATATCATGTCTTCTTCAAAGGATTTTGAGGTTTTGATTATAGTGACTCATCAAAACTTTAGGCCTTTCAATATTTCATTTGCTTCGGGTTGGGAAAAGTTTTTTATATCTCTATTTTTCTTGTTTCAAAACACTCTCAACTTATTTTTTCCCGAATTCAAGTTTGGTACAGTTCATCAACTTAATCAACGTGCTTCTATGTTAACAATGGGTTCCTCAACTCCATTTGTTGAAAAAAAAAGAGTTGATCAGGTTGATTTCATGGATTTTCAATCCATGTTAGAAGAAGGAAATTTATAATGTATACAAAGTTAGATAACTTCAATGGTTGGTTCAAAGTTAATTGATGAAATTGTAGAGGCAGTTGAGAAGGAATTTGAGGGAACTGGAATTTTAGATTCATCGTCTTCAAATTTTGAGCTAAAGGATTCCATTGTTGGTGGAAAAACATTAGTTTCATATATTTCTGATGTTGTCAATGCAAGCTTGCAAGGGGAACAAGGTGATAAGGAATTTTATTTTTCCACTACTTTATCCATTGCTTAGTCACCCTATTTGTCTCCTTTGACTCACAAATCTCCTAGTAAAAGAGGTCGTAAGTCAAATTTTGTTAAGCTTTAAGAGGAGATATCAACAAGTAAACAATCCACCTTGGATGGTAATATTAAAAAAAGATTGAGGAGAGCCTACTACTCTCCAACCACAACATAAAAATATTATCCAAGAATGTTAGGGGCTTAAATGCTCCTAACAAGAGAGCTCGAATCGAGCAGCAAATTGATTATTGTGGGGATGATATTGTTCTTTTATAAGAAACTAAGTTTTCTCAGGAAAACTTAACCTCAATTATTAGTAAATGGTCAAGGTGGAAATCTTGTCAATCAAAAGTACAAGGAACTTTTGGAGGTTAAATAGCATTATGGAATCCAAAATCTGTTATTTTGGATCCAATTTCAAGTGAAGCTACTTGGTAGTTGGTAAAGGAAACACATTTTAATTTGCAGTTCTTGCTTTTCAATGTTTATGCTCCCAATTCTACTTTTGGTAAGAAGTTGGTGTGGGATGCATTGTCACAAGCATTTGATAAATCTGGTGATGTTAAGGTCATCCTGGCTGGTGACTTCAATGCCATATTATCTTTGAATAAAAAGCAAGGAGGTATCATTCCACCACCAAAAAAATTGAGGACTTTAGTATCTTTGTTCAAGATAATGCTCTTATTGACATTCTTCCTGGAAATGGAAAGTTTGCATAGATAAATAAAAGGAAAAATTTCTATCAAATATCTGAGCATCTTGATAGGTTCCTCATCACACCTACTTGGTTATCAAAAAATTATGGATTGCAATTTATAATTTTACCATGGATTGACTCTAATCATTTTCCAATTTCTTTGGACATTCAAAGTAAGTAGCTTGCACCTTGTTGTAAATCCTCTTTCAAATTTGAAATGATGTGGTTCCATCATCCCCAGTTTTTAAGCGTCCTAAAAGATTGGTGGTTGTTGTCCCCTATGGTGGAAGGTACTTTAATGTATAGATTATGAATGAAACTAAGGCTCATTAAAGACAAAATTAAGCATTGGAACTCTTCTATTTTTAAAAATATTTTCCAATCTAAAGTTGAAGTTTACAAGAAGCTTGGGGAAGTTAATGCACAAGTTACAACTAATGGGTTAAGTACTATTTTATTTGACCAACAATCACAACTGCAAGCAAAATGGGAAGAATTCTCTACCCGTGAGGAAATTTATTGGAGATAGAAGTCTCAGGAGCTTTGGCTAAAAGAGGGAGATAAGAACACAAAGATCTTTCACATGTCAGCTCAAATAAAAAAGCTAAAATTCCATTTTTTCAATTCAAGATAGTGTCACTGGTAATGTTCTGATGAAAGAGGTTGATATTCAAGCAGAGGGTGTCGAATTCTTCACAAATCTACTTTATGCACCCACTCATCAACCTTTGCAGGTGGGTAGGGAGAGAGAGGAATTGTTGGAAGAAATACCAACAATTATATCACAAGTGGATAATGATATGTTACTTAAGTCATTCATGCTTGAGGAACTTAAGGTTGTATTGTTTTCTATGCCTCTAGATAAAGCCCTAGGTCCAGATGGTTTTATAACATGCTTCTTCCAGAAATGTTGGGACTTCATTGGTTAGGATCTTCTAAAAGCTTTGGAAGAGTCTCGAAGTTCAGGAACGATGTTAAATAAATTTAATGTTACCCATATTGCTCTCATTCCTAAGGTATCATCTCTGAAATCTTTTTCAGAATTCAGGCCAATTTCATTGTGTAATGTGATCTACAAGATTTTCACAAAAGTAATTTATTTGTGTTTAGTTCCTATTATTCCTAATTTAATTTTTGAGGAGCAATGAGGTTTTGTTCCTGGGAGGGAAATGGTGGAGGGAGCTTTAGTAGCTCATGAAGTCTTACATTCTATCACAATGAATGTCATACCATCATTGATAATCAAATTGGACATGATGAAGGTGTATGACAAAGTGGATTGGTCCTTCCTTTTACAAGTTTTATTGAAGTTTGGATTTCATCCAAAATTGTGTAAGTGGATAATAATGTCTTGTTTGAAGGGAGCTAAATTCTCAGTTCTTGTCAATGGCTCACTGGCAGGGCTTTTTAGTTCAACTCAGGGTGTAAGACAAGGAGATCCATTGTCAACTTTTATTTTTATTATTTTGGCTAAGGATTTGAGTTGGTTTGTGCACAAGGACAATATTCAAGGTAATTGGAAAGGAATCTTAATTCCTCCTACAGATGTCACGACCACACATTCTTTGTTTGCAGATGATACCATATTATTTGGTAGGGCTACAATTTTGGAAGCCAAAGAAATCAAGTATGTTCTTGATAAATATACTTCTACTTCTGGTCAAAAGATCAATCTAGCTAAATCAAAGATATATGCTTTTAATACATCACCAGTTTTTAAAGGAGTGCATTGTGAATATTTTGGGTTTCCAAGAAGCAAACTTGCCATGTAAGTATTTAGGAATTCCATTTTTTTTTGGTGCAAATAGGGTCTCCTACTGGGACAAGGTCATAAAAAGCTTACAAGAAAGAATTGAAGGATGGAGAGGAAGATGGTTATCAATTTCAGGAAGGATCTTAATGATTAAATTGGTTCTATCTGCAATTCCAAATTACTACATGGCAGTTTTAAAATCTTCTAGAACTGTTATTGTGCAAATTGAAAAGTTGATCAGGAATCTTCTTTGGAAAGGTAACATGGATGATAAAAATAAAATCCCTCTAGTTTCACTAGATAACTTATGTAGAGAAAATTTGAAAGGAGGATCTGGAATTTACAACTTAACTGCAAGAAATATTTCATTAGGTGCAAAGCTAGTTTGACATTTGTATTCCAAACCTCGAGCCAAATGGTGCAAACTCATGCAGAAAAAAATATTTAGATTCTAGTGCACCTGACTGCATCTTTTCAATTTTTAATCCCCCACAAGGTTCTGTTATGTGGAACTTTTTGTTAACTTGTAGAAAAGTTATAATTTTGTATATAACTTGGGAGATTAATAATGGAGAGAAGGCAGATTTATGGTCAAACTCATGGCAAGGTCATCCTCCTTTGAATACAATGTAGGAATTTCACTAGATATAACATCATATAACTCCAATTTGGGGCTCAAAAGTAAGAGATTACTTTCAGAAACAGATATTCTCACAGGGAAAGTGACTTGGAAAAGATTTGCAGATCCTTTACTATATGATGTTCAACAAAGAAGTCTAAATAAATTGTTAAGTGGTAGAGTTGTCTTTGTCCATAATGCTACTGACAAGGTTATCTGGGCTCTTTCTAAATCAGGTCACTATATAGTAAGGTTGGGATACAAAGCAATATTGAATAGAGAGGTTCATTCTAGGTCACAAAGAGCTTTGATGTTTTGTTGGAATTTTGCAGTGTTACCAAAAGCGGGATGTTTCACTTGGTTGGCCTTAACAAACAAGATCTTAACAAGTTCAAGATTGCATAGTTTAGGAATATCAAATCCTTTTAATTGTGTGCTTTGTGGGTCAACTTTATAAGATATCAACCATCTTTTTCTGTAATTCTCTTTTGCAAATTCATTTTAGAACTTCATTCAAGCAAAGCTAAGTTGGTACGCTCCTCTTCCAACTACACTTTGGGATCTCATATCAAGTTGGCCTCTTCTGTATCAATCGTCTTTGTTTGCAAGTATTTGGAAAAGTATTCCTTCTGTGGTCTTGTGGTGTATTTGGTGGGAGTGAAATAAAAGTATATTTCACAAGAAAATTTCAAATATTGACCAAGTGCTTCACAAATTGTAGAACTCAATATGTGAAATAACAAACTCCTTTGTACACAATGCTAAATATGTTGGTTCAATTTTCACAGATTGGGACTCAAAGCAAATAAAGATCTGGGAAAGTTTGGTTATCCCTTTTATAGGCAATCTACAAGTTCCTATCATCAGTAAAGTTGATAGTCATCAATAAAGTTGATAGAAAGAGGGTAATATGGAAACCAACATCAACTAGTTTTGTCAAGTTAAATTTTGATGGAGCCTATAAAGGTAACCCTGGGAAATCAAGTGCAGGAGTTGTGTTGAGAAATTTAGAAGGTCTATTAATTAGTGCAAGAACAATAAAGCTACCTTTAGGAAGAAATAATATTGCATAAGTGCAAGCCCTTTTGTTAGGATTACAAATGGCTATAAATCTAAAAAATTTAAAGCTTCATGTTGAAGGTGATTGTTTGGTAATCATCAATGCTTGTAAAGACAAAGCATTATAGTTGGAAAATTAGTTATTTTCTTGTTCAAGTTTGGAGATTACTTGATGCCTTGGAAAACTTTTAGATCACACATACTTACATAGAAAAAAACCATTTAGCAGATCAACTTGCAAAATTGGGGTGTGAGCAAGATCAGGAGGAAATAATTTACGAGGTAGGGTTAAACAACATCACACAATAACTACAATCTATTATAAATAGGGAAATGCATATACCAAAGGTGTAATGTATCAATTCCATAGAAAGAAAAGAGCCATTTCAGTATGTTAGTTGATCATAGCTAAGTCAATATTGTTTCTTCAAATGGCCAAGCAGACTAATTGGATCTTATTGTCATGCTTGGTTGTGGCCAATGGAGAGTTTATAATTTTAAAAGCTAACATTTGTTTGTTTATGCAAGACT
>VDFB02335504.1:0-45386 GCA_007258455.2 Sequoia sempervirens
AGGGATTTTCATAGTTAAAGTAGATTAAAAAAACATCATTTGAGTTCCTTAGAACACATCCAACTTCTAAGCATCCAATGTTTTTTCTAGATGTTCCATCAAAATAAAATCCAACTACAGATGGAGGAGGGATTCAATTGATTTTTCTTTTGTCAAATATATTTTTATCAATAAGATCATTATGATTTGGAACATTTAGATATTTTAATTCTAATAAAATGAATACATCTAAATAGGAGAAAAATGAATTTTGAGCATTAGACTTAAATACCTAAGCCATGACTATTTTTTAAATAGATTTTTCTAATTTTAGAATCACCACACCAAGATCTAGGGTTTCTTTCTAAATATTCTTTTGTTCCTTTCCCACCAAATATTCTATATCAATCAATAAAGAAATATTGGCCTAATAGACAAAAAAAAATGAATCTTTATAAAGAAGAGGCTAGTTGTTAAAAATATCCAATAGCTTCTTTGAGACAAGAGACTACCAATTCAACTTTCATAAAATCCATTGCTAGAAAAATTTAAAAAACTTATAGTTAAGGAGAATATGATATATGTTTTCTTTAAGTTCACCACATAGAACAAAATTGAAAGGACTTGTAAGCCCTATTTCACAAGTCTAGAGTTGGCAAGAATTATTTTACTTAAGGAAAACCAAGAAATGGCACCTACTTTTGGGAGAATAACACCATTCCAACATAGTTTGTGAGGCAAACCATTTTTTAAAATTATTACCTAAGAAAATTAAATATCTATAACCTTGCTTAACATTATAATGACCCAATTTTGAAGGAGCCCACACCAACTGATATTAGACAATTTGAGAAAATGTTTTTTTGTTATGGATGATTGATGGTACTATATGTACAACAATATATTTCTAGGAATTGGAATACTCGATTTGTGTAGAGAAAATGAATTCTACTTTTGAAAAATAAGGAAAGGAATGCAATGCTAAAATAGGAAATCTATATTACAAAATCCTTAACTAATCAGAAGCTACATAATAATTATTATAGGTTTATGGTGAATTATATAAAATAACTAATATTGATTGTAATGAATTAATAAAAAATAAATCTAAGTATGATTGCAAGAATCTATGCTAATAGGATTAAGGTTTTGTTACAATCCACCTCAAGTGGGCCCTTGCTTAGATTAAATACACTCTTATATTTTCCTTTATTGAACTATCAATCAAATTAACACATAATATGACCCATAAAATTGAAATAAAAAATAAATTGGTATGGTAGAAAACTTTGTCTTCAAATTACCTACTCAAATGTAGTACATATAGATCTAGAATATCTTTTAAGCTCGTAGATATGTTTAATTACTCTATATATATGCTCATCTACCACTACTTTATTTATTTATTGATTCCTGTTAACACTTAGATTTGCACCCTGTTGAACCCGATGTTCAACACCTGAGTGTAACATGGGAAGACCTCTAAAGTTGTGGGTTACTTGTAAGCCAAGGTCAACCTCCGGAGAAGGCCGGCTTCCTATGGTGTCACTATTCTACTAATTCTTTTAAAGGAAAAGGGAGAAAGAGTGCTAAAATGAATAAAACTATAAAAGTGAAAAGAAGTGATACACCAAACTTAAAGGGAGACAATGAAATCCAGCAGGAATTCAATTTACACAACTTGCTACTGTAATGTTCATGCAATTTTCTCTAAAAGATCAAATACTTTAACTTGTAGAAGGAAGAAAAACTTCACACTGACCAAGTGATTATATTTAACTGACACAATCAACAAGTTGAATGAACATGCTAATTATAGAAAATTGTATAAGGCATGAGACAAAACTAAAATGAAACTAAAGCGCTTACAAGATAGTTTGATCAATCATAAAACATACGCCAACTGTAGAACAAGATGGTAAGGAATCAAAACCAGAGAACGCTCAAGGTAAACTATATTCCATATCTCCATGAGTTACAAAAGGATGCAAGAACTATGCCAAAGGACTGTAAAAGTCACTATATCCAAAGCAGCATCATCTAGAACCCTCCTTTCAAAGAGGCAAAAATACCATATATACAAAAAGTGTCGGCCCCTGCCCTAGGGCTTACAAAAATATCAACCTCCAGAAAGATCTGCCCTTAGATCTTTTGAATCAAGTTACTTCTGCATTAAATGTGTATCCCCGTTGTCCATGTCAATGAAGGATCGCTCCAAGAATGGCCTCAAGATCTTTTGGAATAATCGCATTGACCTTTGGCCTCTATGTCCACCCTCGAACTTCCATCAGAGCCGCCTTGAATGTGGTTGTTCTGATAATCATAAATGTCAATCTACCGCTCGCCAACAGACACCACAACTGTCTTCGTGACTTGAGGTTTTTTCCTTTCTGCCTTTTTCCTGCTCAAGATCTTTCTGCATGTTGACCATCCTCGAGAAGCAGCATCCGACCTCCCCCGTTAGATCTCCACACCATTGCTTCACCGAGCTACTCCATCGCTTTTGATCTCATACTAAGTCCATGTTGTTTATGTTTTGTTGATCTTCTTGGCACCAGTCAAGCTGCCAACGGTTCGCCTGTAGCTTCCTCTGATTGGTTGAACAAATGCCACATGGGATCGCTAGATGGTCAAAGGTTATTCCTACAGACTCACATGTTGGTGAGACACTAATCGTGTCTCCCCAATGCCACAATGATCCACAACAGTTATCAGCATACCTTACTACTATCGGCAAGACCTCATAGTGAGCTGCAAGAGTTATACCAATATCGCCTTTGTCATCACCCAGACTATCGGCAAGATATATCGCTTTCGACAAGAGGTCTTGCCAAAAGCACCTGACAGTAGATAGCACTTCAACTATACCATCAGCAAGACATCACATCGAGCGCAAACCATTCTCCTCGAGCTCAAACATTTCGGCAATACCTCACACCGAACTCAAAAACTTTTGGCGAGACCACCTAGAGTCGGGGAGACATTACCCCGAAGCCCCATCACTACACCGAAGCCATTCCACTTCGGCGATACATCACATCGAGTGCAAACCATTCTCCCCGAGCTCAAACATTTCAGCAAGACCTTATCGAGTCGGCAAGACCTCTGTAGGAACTCAAAACTTTCGGCGAGGACCACAGAGTGGAGACTTGTTACCCGGCCCCCATCATTACAAAGCCATTTCCACTTCGTGAGACCCTCCTTGTCGATTTGAGACACTATTCCAAAGAGCACAACCTTTCGTGAGACCTCCATCGTGCGGTGAGACATCGCACCAAGCTCAATACCGTCAAGGGTCCACCACAGCCGGCCCGGACATATCCAATATCCAATTCCCTCACCGGTGAGACCTTACCCATTCGGTGAGACCTCATTGAAGGCATAACTCGCGAGAGACCTCCATCATGGGTGAGACATCACACCAAGCTCAACCTCCGTCCAAAGGGTCCACAGCCGGCTGGACATCATATCAATATCAATCCCCTCTTCGGTGAGACCCTTACATCGGTTGGTCTCATTCAGAAGGCATAACCGCCTTTCAAGAGACCACCTCCCATCATCGGTGAGACGCATCACCGCAGAGCCCCCTTTGCGTCGGCCGGCCTTTGTGTACAGCGATTGGTGAGAAGGACTTCTTCCCAAGCAGAGAGATATATAAAAACTCATGGCGATTAAAACATTTGGCCGACTAGTATATTTCAAATGAATAGAACCAGTGCTAGTTGGTAAGACAACAGGAGGGTCTCAGCGACTTTCTTCCTCAAGAGTTTTATGCAAAAACTGATCAGATGTATGATTTAACCCTTAACGCAAATTTTCCTCCATCTGGCCTTCATAAACACCTGAAACATAGGTTGCCCTGCCTGATTGAGCCCGTGAGTGAAAATCGGGTAACAATTCCTACGACAAGTGCTACACTTTTCTAGTCACTTCCATCATATGCGGGAAGGACACTTTTAGAAAGATAAATGAAACTAGGAAACTGAGTTCAAAGTAATTAAAGAAGAACACTATTTATAGGACTTTCCAATATGTGCATAAAAAAACAAGTTATTTGAGAAATATGGATATGAATAACTAGATCAATTTAATTATTCCACAATCCTTGTTAGAGAATATGCATTACTCCATCTATTAAACATCCTTCCTTTCTATTAGGGAATTCCATCCTTATCTATAGAGAAGTTACCATTTACAGTTGTAGGGAACCATGGGCTTTGGTTTTAGGTGATTATGTCTTTAGTTGTAGATAATTGAGCCTTTGAATACAAGTGATTGGGCCTTTGGTTATAGGTAACTAGTCCTTTGGCTACATATATGTTACTCTCAATCATTGGAAGTAGAATTTAGTTCCATAGAAAACCCCTACTCTAAGATCATCGTAATCAAAATAAGATGCCATATTCTTTTAAAAATAACTATTTTAGCACACAACCATTCATTAAAACATCTTACAATTAACATAGTGATTTTGTCTTAATATTATTAAAAAAATTTGGTTCTAAGATAATAATGTATGTAGAAATGTTCTTTCAAATAAGAAACATAAGAAACAATAGAGATAAATATGAGGCTAATCACACCCCATAGCTTAGCAAGTTGATTTTCCTTAAGAAACTAAGGTCTCTCATTATACATGAGCGATTTAACCCTAAAATGATATGGTTTAGTTTCTCCCTCACATTATTTCATATATAGCCCTTTTTGACCCTTTATCCACTCCTAGTTGGGATTTTGTTCCTATGCAATGAAAATACTATTTATACCAATGTGGAATGAGAAACCATAGTAGTGGTAGTTAGAATATAAGTTGGAGCCAAAAAGAGAATTTTATTGAGCTAGGTTGATGTAGTGAATGTGGCTCTTTCTTGTGCAACTCTATTCTTAGATTTATAACCATTTAACCTTGTTGAATTTAAAAGATTCTTACCCAATTTTTGTGACTAATTCCCTGTACATGGAACATGTTCAACTTGTTGGTCTTGTTAGAGTTTCCTTTCCATTGAGTGTAAAGTGTATCTAGTCTTTCACTACTTGATTAGTGTCTTTAGGTTCTCCTCTAGTCTATAAATAAATAGATTTTTCTTGCTCCATGTAACCTTGCATATAGATTCCTCTATTTTTCTCAATTCTTATGGAGGCTAAGGATTTAAGTTAAACATCACCTATGTATGTCTAATTTAGTTCCACTCTGAATTACATCAAAAATCTAAATCATGAAGATAAAATGCTAACAACTATATTTGAATTTCAATAGTGGATTATTAGTATTACCCTAAAGAAAGAACTGAGTAAGTCTATCTTAGATTAGAGGTCACAATAAACCTACATAAACTAGAAATTAAGGAGTTTCTCTTTAAGAAATATGGAATAAACCCTGCTAGGAGGGTAACATTGTATAATGTATCTTGTTAATCGTACTACCATTTGTTTAATTTTATTTTTTATCATGTTAATTTTAATATCTTTTTCTTTCATTTCTTCAACCAATTTTTGTTCTATTGATTTCTTCTCCTTTACCCAATTTTTCTATATAAACCAAATTTCTCCATCCCTTTTCCACAGTAATAATTTAAGGGATGGTACTTTTTTTGCATAAATATTGATTGAAATTATATAAAATAAAAAGTAGAATTGAGAAAATTTAAATTAAAAATACCATAAGCAAAAGGAAGATGTTTTGTAGGATTGATGCTTGTACATGCCTACTATTCAGGCCCTACTTGTTTCTTGTCAATCTCCTTTGTAGTTAATTGAGATAATTTATCCAACTCACTTTCTCATTTCTCATGTGCTTTGAGCTAAATTTCTAATTATTTAATTCTTTTAGAGATATTTGTAATTTGTCACCTTCCTTTGCCTCTGTAGGAATCGATTCTTCTTCTTTAAGATTCAAATTAGCAAACTCAGAGGAGGGAATATATTATTTTTTGGGTAGAAGCCAAGAATGTTGGAAGTTTTAGAATGTTTACCTTCCTACCACTCAAACTTTGTATCTGTTTGAAAGAGGCTACATAATAATTTGATCTCATTGTTACTCCTTTCTTTTTAGGTGATGTGAATGCCTTGGTGAGCCTGGATTGGAATTGGGGTAATTCTTTTCCTCTTTTTAACTAGTTTAGGAGGAGTTATCTTTTTTTTTCCTTTTAGGTTGAAATGAGAAGAGGACAATGCCAATTTTTGGGACAAAGCTGAGAAGATTATTTTTTATATTATGGCTCCAACTTCAGTTTGTTCCTATGTTAATCCGGGGTGTAAGCTTGTGAAAGGAAAAATAGTTGTATGCTTAAGGGATGGGGGTAGTAGGTTGAGCAAGAATGAAATGCACTTTTAACTTTAATTAACTAAGTGAAAATCTACCTCAATATCTTTGTTTTAATTTTGTGATAGGAACAAAGGTAATCTGCTACAGGAATAGTAGAGTTCTATGACAGGAACAACAACAGTTTGCAACATTTGATAAATTTGAGACTTAAAATCACAATGCATAGAATAATAATTATTAACTAGTTCTATTTAACATATTAGTTCCTAATTCATAATTAAGTCATAAACAAAAACTGCAACAATCGCAAATAATGCATAAGTAATTTCACACAAATCAAAATAGAAATAAAAACACACTACTATAAATGATCACTATCACCAAGCATTTCAAGAACCTCCTCAGTCTACTAGGTAATGAAAAGAAAAAATCTCTTTTACTTTTGTTTTATTAGAATAAAGGTTGATATATTTATCATAAAATTAATACATATCCTGCTTAACAAACTATATAGCTTATACTACGATATTTATATGTTTGTAGTTTATAACAAACAAGTCTATAAAAATATTGGACTGTTTGTTTTGGCCTACAACCAACAAACTAGAAGATAACAATCGATATAAAACTTGGCTATTGGCCACAAGCTTAAAATGACATTCTAAACATTTTTCTTGTTCCATAACAAAAAGATGATTTTTAGCAACAAAAAGATTTATGGTAGTCTTCACCACAACTCCCATGTGCGAACAACTACAATGACTTCTGTTCACCCATTTCCAACTAATTGAATTAGTATTTTCATAAATTGATGACTCAATAATATTTTACTCTTCTAACACATACCAAATAATTTCATTATATATTGTAGACACTTAAAATCATCCTTATCTATATCACGCATCTGAAATTGATTACTAATACCATTTTCATCCTAATTCGACTCTTTTTGACTATTTAATTAAATAATCCTAATTGTTTAATTAAATTCACCAATTTCTTCTATTAATCGAATAATCAACATTATTAGGTTAATTCACCCATTTCATATTAATTTTCATCCTATTTGATTAAATAATGCAAATTATTTAATTAAATTCCCTAAGTCCTCTCATTTGTTTAAATAATCTGAATCATTTAATTAAATGTCATTAATTCCCCTTTTTAATTAAATGAGTTAATTGTTTAATTAAATATTTTAATTCCTCCATCATGCACAATTAAATAATATTTTAATTATTTAATTGACTAATTTATTTCATCTCTCCAATTTCTCCCACTTGCAGAGGAATATTCCCATGGAATATTCCTCCATCTCAAATCAAAGCATTTCCCTCTCAAAATGAAATATCTTGTGCATTCCTCCTAAATTTTAGGATTTGTGTTTCCTCAAATCAATTTGAACTGTTGATTAAATTCATTAATCCATGTCAACTTGCAATCTCATCCATGGATTGAATTTTTGATTCATGCCAATTCCTCTCCTCAATTTGCATCCATTGATTAATCAATTCAATCTTGGCCATTGATTCACTCAATTTTCCTATAAATAGCCTTCATTTCTTGAGAAATTCGTCCACATTCATTGAGAGCATCTGCATTATAGTCATTTTCATAGCAATCTTTATGAGCATTTCATCCATTTTCATCCATTTTAGCTAATCTTGCATCCATTTTCCATCAATTGCATTCATCTTCAAAATTGTTTCAATCAAGGGATTGGAAAATGGTTGACATTCCACATCAATTCAACACCAATCCCCCAATGGGATGAGGTTTGATGTATTAATTAGGTTTCCTTTAAGCATTTCATTGATATTTGATGTGTTAATGGCTTCTTAGTTTAATATTTCAAGAATTTTATTGGGAGCATGACTTAATTAGTTAAATATTGGTTTAATTCTTGTAATTCAATCATGTTTAGCTTATTTCATGATCATGTTCAAATTTTTGCGCTAGGAGGGTTTTACTAATCAAATTTAATGAATTTTTCTTGATATTTTTGTGTGTTTTAGGTTTCAAGGTCAACCAATGCAATTTTCTAAGGAAGAGCAACACAATTATGTGCATTGGAGCGTAATTATTTGATATAGTGACACAATTATTTGATATAGCGATGAAATTGTAAAATAGTGGCACAATTGTGTTTCTACTTTTGTACTTCATCTTTAAACAGCCATATCTTAGTCATACAGTGGTATTTTTCAGAGATTTTTTTTTAAATAGGGTATAATTTCATGCTCTTCGCAATGGTGTAGGTGATTTTCAATTTTGGTAGAGTTAAATTTTCCCTTTGTTTACCTAAATTCAAATCACATTACAATTTGGTCTAGGTTGTAGGGTTTTGATGCTTAATCATTTTTCTAACCCTAACATCTTGTTTTCTCGATTTCATCTAACATTTGGAGCATGGATTGAAGCAAAAAGTGTCCATCAACACTTATCTTGTCTAAAATTTCAAAGTATTTTTAAATACTTATGAGAAGGATGACCTAATATCCTTTCATTTGCATGCTTTAGTTAAATAACACTTCAATTTGGGTTTAAAATCAATTCACACTTCAATTTGGTTTAATAATGAACAATCTATCTTGTATTCTCAAGTTGGATTAAAATTGACCAAACATCATTTTCCCTTGGGTTCAAAATTGAACAAGACAAATTCACACTTAGTTTGGTACTTAAAATGAACATAATATTTGATTTTTGTGCACTAAAATGAACCATTGTCTTCTTTTCTTGTCATGATTGTGTAAACTTTTGGTGTGTATCCTCTCCCCTTGCGCTTCATGCGATCTTGAGTGAAGAGAAACACTCTAAGTTTACAAACTTTTTGAGTCACCAAAAGACTTGCTATGTATCCTCTCCCCTTGTGCTTCATGCAATCTTGGGTGAAGAGAAATAGCACTCCTTTTCTTTTATTAGAGAGGGCCTACCTTTGAGATGCATCATGCAATGGAGAAATCATGGTGACCTTCAAGCATGTTTACCTACGGGCTATATAAAGTATGCAAAAACCAAAGCAAGTAGCATAAATCTGCAAACGTTATACCATGTGGGCTTACTCTCATGCGAATGAATGGGTCGCTTAGGGGAAGCTAGAGAATTTAGTGTCTCCCATCTAATGTATACTTGCAGTGTTTATGATGTTATTAAAAACTTTTGTATCTAGAGGCCAACCAAGTTTTCCAAAACGATTCTTCAATGAGTGCACAGGAATAACAACATTCCCAGAAGTTACTTGCCACATCCAGCTTATGGTTGAGGCATATAGATTAAGATTCCATTCTCTTGTACAAAGCTAGGAGTATCAAGTCATCATGTGGGCTTGGTATGGCCTATTTGACCCCTCCATAAATTTGGATTCATCACTCTTTTAGGGGTGAGATAAGCCTACTATGAAGAAATGTACCTTTATTCATATAAGATGTTATTGACTGATTTTGTTGAGCTAAGCTAGTAAGTCTTATGGAAGAAGGCTTGTAAAATATCCCCCTCACCGATTGATTCGGTAAATACATTGCTTGACATTTTAAACTCAAAAACAAACATCAACATTGTTATAAAATTTTAAACCCTTTGAATATAATGGAGTACACTTGAAGAACACTATACTACTGCACAACCCTAAGTATACCTTATTAAAATAATATCTTAGTGGCTTGCTATTATTTGGGTTCATATCTTGACTCATTATTTCAAAGTTAACCCAGGGGACTATGACTTTAGTATCTTGATTTTTCATGAAATTTGAGCTTTGTGGAAAATCAATTTCTTAGTTGTAGACATTTTAGTTTCAACATAATCAAGATCTCTGTGTGGTAAAAAAAAATCACATTAATCAAATTTTAAGAATTTAACCACAAAGCAAGTACACCTTGGTCCTATTTTCCAAACATTTTGGTTACACCAACAAAGAGAAAACAAGGAAATGCATACTTAAGTTGTTTTTATCAAAACAATTTTGGTTAAATCACACCTTCAAACATCATACCAAAGTTCTTTCATCAAACAAAAATTGATCTTTTAGGTTTAAACACTCAAAGGAAAAAGCATGTCTTTCAACACCTTGTTCTTGTCACAAGTCCCTCTTAGGTCTAAACATTAGGATCAAACATCAACCAACATCAAAACATTGACATCAAACTAGCTCACCAACAACTTTAAGTTTCAGACAAACAAATCTCCTAGACCAAAGGTTTTTATCAAAAAATCATTTAACCTAGATACATGTTTGGAAACACATCCCTTTTCACACATTTAGTTGGATTAGAACACATCATTTTGAACAAATTTATCCTAAAGTCACAAGTCTACTTCTAGGATTTACAAGTTCATTAGCATCCTCATCAAACATTTATCATAACCCGACTCTAGTTTTGTCCAAAGTTGAGAGTTCTTTATCATCCACTCAATCATCCTTTCATCATTCATAACATAAATAGTCCTAAACACCTTAGAGGTTCACTTTTACAAAAAAATGAGTCAACTCGAGAGTTTCAACAATACAAATCCCATCACACTACTCTAAAATTTGATCCAAGTTTTATGGTAACAACAAGTTCAAAACACAAGAGAGACATGGAGCAAAACCAAAATTTATCTACCATGAGTTATCCAAAACCAAAAAAGCATTACAATGCAAGAATTTGATCCTAGAGGTTTCACAACTCCATTGAAAAATCCACCTCAAACTTCACAAGAAATGGGGTACCAAGTAGAATATGTCACCAATAATCCAAATGAGCTTACCGTAGATGAACTACTTGAGTTGCAACAAGATCCTAAGACTCAACATCTTATCAACACCATGATGAAATTGAACCCAAATCAATACATGTTGGCCTTGGCAAAAGAAGGAGCTAAACGCCCTTACACATTTGATTTGAACACACTTAGGGAGCAACCTTTGGGAAATGTTACATCTATTCCTCAAATTTCTATTACACAACCCTTGGTTCAAAATATGGTTCAATCTATCACTCAACCATCTTCATCACATGTACCAATTCAACCTTTAACTTCTAGGTTGGTTTCATCTAGTCTTGAAATTCAACAAGGAACCTAACTTGGTCTCACTCAAATCTTAGGGAACAACACAAAATTGGGTACTCAAAACACAAGCATCCCCCAAAACATCTCCATTCCACAAAATCCTCAACATCCAAACATGTCACTAACATCACATATCCAATACACAAACATAGCACCAACATTTCATGCCCAACCATATTCTTCAATCACAACAAACACCAAAAATGTTCCTAATGTTCAACAAAGTCAAGTGAGTCAAACACCCCAAGTAAATTTACAAGGACAAGTGAAAAAAATATTGCAAGGGAAATCATCAACTTTGCAAGGACCATTATCAAAAAACCATCCAATTGACCCTCAAAATCAAATGGTTCCACAACAGGTACCTCGACATCAAGGAAATACATCAAATCAATTGGTCCCAAATCAAATCAATTGAGGAAAAAACATCAAATCAATTGGTCCCAAATCAAATCAATCAAGGTAATCCTTCAAATCAATTGGTCCCAAATCAAGGTTTTCCACTAACATCACAACACCAAGTGGTATCATATCAAGTATTCCAACCTTTTATTCAACATCAAGGAGTCCCTCAAACAATGCAAAATCAGATGGGTCCTCAAACTTACATTCCTCCATCACAATCCCAAAATTTGCAAGGATTGATAGCACAACCAAATCAAGGAATTTTTTTACAACAAGCTCAACATGTACCAAATAAAAATCAAGTGTTAAAAAATAAAAAATTTATCACACATCAACCACCCCAAAATCAATTCAATCCTCCATCACAAGCCACTCACAGCATGATTCCCCAAAATCCACCACTTGTGGTACAAAATAAAAGCATCCCAACAATCCAATACATTCAATCAAATCAATTTGTCCCAAATAAAAACACCATTCCATCACCTCACGGACAAAATGCCTGGCTTACCATCATTCCATTGTGTATCAACAACAACAAGCTCAATTGCAAGCACAACAACAAGCCCAATTGCAAGCCCAACAACAAGATCAATTTCAAGCACAAAAATATGTCCAACAATAATAAATACTTGTAAAACAACAACAATGCTTGTATTACAACCAACAACAACCATACACAAATTCAAAACAAAATGTTTTGAATCAAACTTCACAAGGAGTATGCAACACACCACCACCATTATCACCATTTAATCCGCAATATCAAAATCCATCATACACACCATATAACACATTCAACACAAACACACACCCTTATCAAAATCTCACATACAATTCATCTACCATTCCTCAATACAACACATATGCTCCACCACCAAACAATCCTCAAGACGATCTTTCCTCACAAATCAAAACACTTACACAAAAAATTCAAGATATCCAACCTAGGAAGATGAATAAATCATATGCACAACGAGACTTATGTCCATATCCTTTTGATCATAACATTACAATGATACCAATCCCGCCAGGATTTGAAATCCCCAAATTTGACAAATACAAAGGGTGTGGAAATCCAGAAGATCATATCAAGGAATTTTATGTGGCAGTTTGGGAGGCGAAGCAATAGAATGGTTCTCTCATTTACCTCTGGGAATTTGAACTTTCCAAGAAATAATATATTGGTTTGTGGATCACTTCTCCTACAACCTCGATATGGGTGTAAGTTTGGAGGAACTATACACCCTAAAATAGAACAAGGTTGAATCATTTGTGAACTTGCAACGATGGAGGCATAGAACTAGTAAATGCAAATGGACAATTCTTGAAAAGCAATAGATAGATATCATTATTTCCAATGTGGAAACAAATCTATCCTTCCAGCTGAAAATGCAATGTGTCTCATCATACAAAGAACTCATCCCTTAGGGGTCTTAACATTGAAAGATCCTTAATCGCACAAGGAGAAAAAAACATACAAAGATAATTGTTCATCATCTAGTTCCAATGACAAACCTTAATTTTGGGCTAAAAAAAAGAACGTTACTAATGATGGTGTCATCGATATGAAAGTGATACTAAGTGCTCCAAAAAAGACAAACACAAAACAAAATACATAACAAAACATGCAACTGCAAAACAATCAACAATGCTAACATTCAAAGAGGACCACCTCCTCGAAATAATGATCCTAAATGATAATTTACTCCCTTAGGAGAACCTATGGAAAACGTATTGAAGAAGTTGATACAATCGAACCTCATCATACTCCCTAACTTCAAAAATTACTAAGAACCACAAGTCAAACCCGTTGGGTATAGAGATGACCATTATTGTGAATTTCATTGATACAAAGGTCATAACACAAAAAAATATTTTAGAATCAAACACCTAATCCAAGATCTTATTGAACAAGGAGAAATTGATGTTGATCAAAAATCAGGGAATGAAAATATGAAAATTTACAAAACTCCTATGCTAGATCATGGAAAAGTGAAAGATTCAAAAAAGGCATCAAGCTCAAACAGTGCAAACCATACCTATGTTAAAAAAATAAGACACATTCATGTTTCTTATTCATCACAACATGAGGAATTAGACATGCATCAAGATACTATCTTAAACCAAAGTCCAAATCAATCAACAATGTCTAGCAATTTTTCATATCTTAATGGCATCAAGTATGTATCAAATTGTGATATCCCTCCCTCATATGAGTTTATGATTGGGCATATTGAAGAAGTTCTGAAGAAACAAGAAACATCCCTTATTTCATCCATACCTACTAAAGGTTCCAAATAATCTTTCATTGATGTTATATCGTCTACCCAAGGATCATGTCAAGAGGAGGCTCTTTAGTATAACAAAAGTAGCTCTGAATTGAGTCGGGATCAATAGCCCATATACCCACACCAGTTTCATGATTTGCATAATATCTTCCAATCTATAAGTGATAATTACTCTACCATAGGCCAAGACGAAGAGCTCACTTCCACAAATTATTATCATGACTTGATGAACATCTTCCAATCCATTCAAAATTTCAAAGATACCCATGAGATGTTTCCTTTTGATGGACATATAGATGTTCTTCATCCAAAACTAGGGTCTCCCACTCTTTACATCCTCACACAAGAGGAGCAATGGTCAAAAATTTTGATTCTTACAGTGACTGTGCATCATCAACATCTTTTGAATCAACATCAACATCTTTTAAATCAACATCAACAAATAACACATCCCAAGTTCTAATCGAAGATAGAGTGTGAAGATATTCCTGAACAATAGGAACCAATGGAAATATCATGTGTCCATGAACAACCATATTCAGTAGCCATTGATCAAAGGATATATTATCAGGGCAAAGGATTAGGTCTTGTTAAAAATGACATCTTCAAACCAACAAAATCAAAGCATGTCAATAATACCTCCACAATATTGGGGTTAACTTTGTCTAGTGTAAACACCAACATAGGGGGCACAAAGAATCTTTATGACAAAAATGTTGCCAATACTACAACTAGCCATGTTATGAATCAAGATCCACCCCTCATTCCATTCATAAATTGGGACCAACACAAAAAGAAAGATGTTAATCAAAGTAAGGAGAACGTCACCAAAGTAAAAGAATCAGTGAATCAAAACATGCAAAGCAAATACAAATGGATACCAAAGAATACAAAAGAGAATCATCCCAACCATACTCCATCAGTCAAAGAAACTATGGAGCAAAATAAAAAAGGGAAATGTATCCATCAAAGACATCTACAAATACAAAAATAGGATTCTCAAGTGACTTATAAAGTATATCAAGCAGTTGGTCCCAATTTCATGCAAACCTCCATATCTACCCATCATTGCTCATCTTCCTAGGTTTGGAGAATTAAAGGTTCCAAACTACTAGCCAATCCATCTCATCTCCCTTCACGCATGTCATCATCCACTCCCTCATTCGGGATATCCAATTCTCACATTGACCGTGTGTTGGAAATTACTCTTCATCATAAGGATTTGGAAGGCACTCTATTGTGATGTGTGCATTTAGACAACGTTAAATTCGGTATCAACAAGGCATATTAGAATTCTCAAAAGTTGCATTCAAGTGCTTGTATCTTAGCAAAGCAGCTTCTTCAAGTTGGATATCATTGGCACGTTATGACAATAGCCTCTACATCAGTATCACTAGGTGGATCAACACAAGCATAAATGTTCAAAAAATCCAAAAATCCAAAAAACCAAGAAAAATAGTAAAGATAAAAATCATCCTCTAGTGAAACCACTACGGTGGCGCTTTGGGAAAGTACTATGATGAAAACCTAGCAAATGGGTGTCATGAGTAGAATCGAGTGTCTATATGATATTTTTTAGATGGAAGAATCTCATCTCCTTCATGATAAATCCAACATTTCCTCTGCTCATCCAATCCATATTTATCTAGATATTCCAATTTATCTTGATCTTGACACAGGTTCGACGTATACTTCAACTCTACTCATGGAAAAGTCATGACATGGTCTTTTCAATTCCATTTTATCCCATGAAGTCTCATTGCCTATCTATAGCATTGATCCTACTGCACATTCAAACTTTGTTGAACTCTTCACATATAAATTACCTATCTTGATTTGTTCATGAAATATGAAACATTGCCAGACATTGGGGGCAAGTTATTGCAATCTTGTTTTCAAATAACTCTTGATCCATGTCTTATATCTCAAAATGTGACATCAACATCGTGATCTAGCTATTGTTTATTGTAGATACCTGAAATTGTCCTAGCCTGCAAACTAGCATTTTAACACTAATACTTGTCTTTTTTAATGATTAAATAATGTTCAATTATTTAATTATTGTCTAAAATCATATTTATGTTATTAATTAAATGACTTTATGTTATTTAATTAATTAATTTCAATTAATCTTCTTGATTAAATAAATAAATCATATTTATTTAATTATATCTTTAATTAATTTTAATTAATCTTCTTGATTAAATAAATAAATCATATTTATTTAATTATATCTTTAATTCATTTTAATTAATCTTCTTGATTAAATAAATAAATCATATTTATTTAATTATATTGTTAATTCATTTCAATTAATCTTCTTGATTAAATAAATAAATCATATTTATTTAATTATATCGTTAATTCATTTCAATTAATCTTCTTGATTAAATAAATAAATCTTATTTATTTAATTATGTCACTAACTTGTCAGTGATTTAGCTCTGCAACTCCTACAATGAAGGATGCTCAAAACTCCCACCCACCCGTCTGCTGCCTGCAAAGATTCTAGTGGCTTCGGTCAGTTTCTTTCCTCCAACGGAGCGCATCCTTCCTGTCTCGGCTTATCCGCGGGGGCCAAGGCTATTGGCAACAGAAAACTCAAGGCTACCTTAAATCGTGATGCCCTAGCCGACAGAATGTTGAACCATAGCCAAGGCTCGACCTCATTAATTTTCCCTCCTATGGCAGTGTAAATCAAAGGCTTTCGTTCTCTGTGCGTCATTCGCCGACTACCCCTGAGATTTGCTTGGATAATTTTTTTGGTGACATAGAGGTTTTTTTATAGGCCCATGCCCTTGTTTGCAAGTTTATGAAGGTATGGCCAAAACTAAGTGATCTCCATTCTTGGATTTGTTCGAACTGGAAAGAATATCTGGAGGAAGAAGTAAGCATTTATCCCTGTGCTAAGGGGTTTTTCATACTAGAATTTGATTATGTAGAAGATAAAGAAATGATACTAAACACCGATCCATGGTTCTTTCAAGGAGATTTCCTATTCACGAAACCCTGGTTTCCTTGTTTTGATCCACAAAAATAATCATTTTATTTTTCCTTCTTGTGGGTTTGTTTACCTTATCTTCCCTTACAATTTTGGGAAATTTATTGTTTGAAGGAAATTGCCAATGGCCTAGGAAAATACCATTGCATTTCAAAGGAAACAATCAATTATGAGAACTTAACTTTTTCTTGCCTATGCGTGGAAATGGAAGTTTCAAAAGGTCTTTTGTTAAAGATTTTTCTTAAGTTGGCAATAGGCGCTGGTGCCAACCAATAGATTATGAAAATATTTCCTTCCGATGCAGAAAATGTTTCACAACTGATCATATGACTGCACAATGTGGTAAGGGTCGGGCTAAGGATACCCCCATCTACAATCCATCTTGGTGGGATGGGGTGGAGTCCCATCATTATGTTGTCTCTCCTTCTGAACAGGAAACTATTGCATCTTCTCTAGTGCACCAAGCAAAGGCTCCAATGTCGCCTCAACTCACTCCAGTGGTTGTCCAAAAGCCTCAAGAGAATTAACTATTAAGCAACCATCTCCATTGCAGCACAGGCACACTGAAACCTCCTCATCATCTTGGGTTACTTTAGATTATAATGACAACAATGTAAACTTGAACGATGTAAACTTGAACGTAGCAAGCAGTAATCTTGAAATAGAACAAGAATGGATAGAGGTGAAGCGCAAAAATATGCCTACTTCAAAACAAAAGCATCTGATGACATTAAGGTCCTCTAAAAATGCATGTAATCTAGTTTTTCAAAGCAATAGCAAGAGTGTTATCCTCTCTGATAGCGATTTTCCCAAAAAAAAAAAATTGTCACGAACTTAACGTATTCTTGTACTTTAATTAAATAATTAACAATTAATTATTTAATTAAAAAATCAACCCCCCTCATAAGTTAAAGAATATTAAATATTATTTAATCCTCTTTCAACTTCTAAATTAAATAATTATCTTTAATTATTTTATTATCTATCTCCCATCATGCATAAATTAAATAATATTAAATATTATTTAATCCTCTTTCAACTTCTATATTAAATAATTATATTTAATTATTTAATTATCTCACTTTCCCTCTTCTAAATTAAATAATATTATTATTTAAATTCTCTTTCCACTTCAACATTAAATAATTACATTAATTATTTAATCCCACCTTTTCCTCTCAATATTATCCATTAATAAATAAACTTTTATTTATTTATTAAATTGTATCTTGCACATTCCTCCAATAATTAATTAATTATTTAATTCATTATCCTCTCATGCACTATGTCCTCAAATGCAACGACCACTTTCTTTAAGTTGACTAAACAATCTATTTAGTTAACTCTTCAATTAATTCTCTTAACTCACATTCTCTCTCACTAAGATTGACTATCCAATCTATCCAGTGAACTATTCAACCTAAATTAGTTCACTCCCTCTAGCCCCACCTATTCTTCTAATTTAATTAAATGGTTATCATTAATTATTTAAAATAAATAACTTTCCCCTTTCCAAAATAAATAATTAAATTAAATTATTTAATTCATTAACATCATCCATTTAATAAATAACCATTTATTTATTAAAGTCAATTCATCTTGCACGTTCCTCTTACTATTAATTAATTAATTACTTTCTCCACATGGATTAACCCTTCTTTCAGTTGACTAAACAATCTATTTAGTTAACTATTCAATCAATTCTATTAACTATCCAATCTATTTGGTTAAGTGATCAATCAAATCTCTTAACTAATATTCTCTCGTAGTCAACTGAGATTGACTATTCAATCTATCTAGTGAACTGTTTAATCTAAATTAGTTCACTCTCACTCACTCCTAGTCTTCTAATCAATCAATTGAGTCAAATCCTCAATCAATATATCTCAAGAGTCGGTTAACTGATCAATCTAAATCCTCTCAACGGTTCTCAACCGTTGATCATGAGCTTGCATTGTTGAATATTGATCATTCATCTGAAAACTTGAAATCTATATAACAACCTCACTTCTCAAAAAAGGATTGAAGAATCAATATAGTTTATGCAACGAAGTAATATTGAATTAACATTCAAATTTCTTGAGAGCTTTTCGTAGATTACCATTAACGCGCATTGAAGCTTTTGCAAACATCAAAATGGAGGCTTTGCATTGATACAAATGCAATCCAACATCACTGCGAACACAACTTCAACATGGGATGGTAACGCTTTGATTTTATGAATTCAATTTTATGTTATCATTATGATTGCATTGTTTGTTTGATTTCATAGTTTAAAGCTTCATTTCATGAGTATGGGTTTTGGAATTCTCTCTTATGTGAATTGATTAGCTTGATTCCTATGTTGTTTTCCTATTCACAGATTTCCTCCTTACATAAATTGGCATGCCTGGTTAATCTTTTGAGTATTTTTTAAGAATTTTGTAGGTTATAGCCAAGAATTTGATTAAAACTCATCATTTATTTTAATCATAAAAAATGGATGCGTGAAATTTTGCAAAACCATTTCTGGGTTTTGTAGATCTCACTCTTGGCTTTTGTAGCTTTTTATAGTTTTTAATTTCATGAAAAAATAAAAAAAATTATCGCAATTTTACTCTACTATGTTTTTTTAAATTTTGTTGCTAATATTTGAAATTCATGTGTTTCATTCATCTCTAATAAATTATACATGTTGAGAGGGCAGGAGGAAGTATGGTCATCTCATCTATTTTGGAGCAAGGAGTTTCTTATGAAGGCAGGGACCTTTGCTTGGCTTACCTTTCAGAGCCAAATACTCATAGGAGAGCGTAGGAAAAGGTTGGGTTTTGTAGGGCCTTCACATTGTATTATGTGTGAACAAGGTGAGGAATCAGTGGATCACCTATTGCTCCAATGCAATATTGCTTCCCATTATTGGAATATGGTTCATGGTAAGTTAGGTTGGCAGGGCCCTCTACCAGAATCATTGAAGAAACTTTTCATTTGTTGGCTGCGATGGGCTGGAAGATCCACACTTTCATGCATTTTGAATGTTTGTCCTTTTGTAGTAGTATGAGAGATTTGGAAGGAGAGGAATAGGAGGTTATTCCAGGAAAAGACAGAACAATGGGATATAATTTATTTCAGAATAAACCACTCTATTGAAGAAATTGTTGGAGCGGAAACATCCAGATACTTTAAGCTCCAGGTACCATACACAGCTTAGGATAAGCATGTTCAAATGCAATGGCCAGGGATCAAGATCCATCCTCTTAAGGGGTTGTGTTGGGTGAATTCAGTGTTCGAAGCGGGTAAAGTAGTAAAGTGGATACAACTGAAGGATGGATGGACCAAGATAAATTTTGATGAGGCTTCAAAAGGGAACCCATGGCCATCGGGGTTAGGGTGTGTGGCTAAGGATAGTAATGGCAACATTTTGATGTTAGAAGCAAAAAGAATATGGGAAGGGACTAATAATATGGTGGAAGCAATGGCATCGCTTCAAGCTGTTAAACTTGGGAGGAAGATGGGAGTTAGAAATTTGCATTTGGAAGGTGACTCCCTCATTATTGTGAATGCCATCATGGCACAAAAAACACAAGCATGACATTTGTAGAAATATATATATGCCATACATGAGTTGTTAACTTCCTCTGAAGGCTTTAAGTTGACACATACTCAGAGGCAAGGTAATGAGGAGGCAGATGTCCTATCCAAATGAGCGTTGAAATTTGTAGTTGAAGGAGAGGAACAAATAGAGGATTTTGAAATCTCTCCCTCTCAGATGATCACCCTTAATGGGTGATGTTAGAAGGAGTTTTAAATGAAAATTTTTCCAAAAGAAAGGAAGGTCTTTCAGCAAGAGTGGGTACAGAGGATGTAGCGCTTGAATTATGGGAAGAGAATTGGTGAGTGAGCGCCAGTATTCAGGTCGAGAGGCGAGATTTATTTTTGAACACAAGGAATGATTTCCTTTTTGGTGTCGATCTGGTGGATGGTGGTGGTAGTACCTTACGGTGGTGAGGGTTGGTAGTGTCCTTTTGTAATGAGCCTTAGAAATTAGAACTTTGAAACTTTAATGTTTATGGCCTTTATGTGTGAATGGACAATTTTGTTTTTTGAAGGTTTACTCCCGAAGGGGTGGTTAGAGGATCTTTTTGGCCCCGTGAGTGGTGGTAACCCATGGGATGATTGCAGTTTGGTTAGGAGGTAGGGCTAGGGGCTTATTTAGAGGATCATAGTGGTGTTGGGAAGGGGGTTATAAAATGAAGATGTATTAAGAATTGCTTTGTAATCTTTTACTATTATTAATAAAATCAACATTATTACCGATCAAAAACAAAAATTACACATGTTGAATTTTAGAAAAAGGTTTATGAGTTTTGCATATCTCCATTTTATCTTTTCAAAACATTTGACAATTTAGAATTTGATGCAAATTTGATAAAGTTGTTGCTACTTCAAAATGATGCTTTAATTGGTCAAGAAAGGTAAAAAAAATAAAAAATAAAAAATAAAAAAATTGTCAATCTTTTCCTTTCTTTTTTTTAGTAGTAAAGTTTTTTGTTACTAATATCTTCATTTTCAACTTGTGTCCATTAGAGGATTAGATCTCACATTTCAATTTTCAGTGCTCTTAAAATTGAACAAGTCAAATCTCACATTTCAATTTTTTGCGCTCTTAAAATTAAACAAGGCAAATCTCACATTTCAATTTTTGGTGCTCTTAAAATTAAACAAGGAAAATCTCACATTTCATTTGGTGCTCATAAAATTGAACAAGGCAAATCTCACATTTCAATTTTTGGTGCTCTTAAAATTGAACAAGAAAATCTCACATTTCAATTTTTGGTGCCCTTAAAATTGAACAAGGTAAATCTCACATTTCGTTTAGTGCTCATAAAATTGAATAAGGAAAATCTCACATTTCATTTAGTGCTCTTAAAATTGAACAATACAAATCTCATGCTTCAATTTGGTGCTCTTAAAGTGAACAATCAAATCCCACATTTTGTTTTAGTGCTCCTAAAATTGAATCTTTAATTTTTTTGCCGAATGCTTTTTCATTTTTGTTGACACACAGAGGCCTTTATTTTATTGAAAATCAAATGCATTTCATTTTGTTGACCACATTAAAATGGATAAGGCAATTAGGAACACTCAAACTTTGGTGCTTAAAAATTGAACAAATCCATTTTTGATTTGCACATTGCAATATTTTTTACTGAAGTCTCAAAATGCTTTCGATTTGGTGCACATAAAACATGAATTGATATCTTCACACTTCAAATTTTAGGACTAAAAATAAAATTGCTATGTATTGTATGTCATGTTCTTTGTGATTGGAAAACCAAGTGTGTATCCTCTCCCCTCGCGTCTTTTGACAACCTTGGGTGATGAAAAGCACTTTGGGTTTCACATTTGTTTTATTTCAAGCATCACCCTTAAGAGAGAACCGGCTAGGAGACACATCCCATAATGAAGAACTCCTATCAATTATTGCAACATGTTTACTAGCCGGCTTTAAGTAAAGGTTGTGAAATTTTAATGAAAGTAGCTTCAATCTGGGGCAACAACATAATGCACCTAATCTATCTCTGAAAGTGGAAGGGAACGGTTTAATGCCTTAAGTGGTAGGAAGATGGTAGTGTCCATACGGTGTTCATGGTTGTCACTAAATACCTTATTTTAGAAGCCATCCTTGTTTTTTGAAACATTCTTTGAAAATGGTGCATTGAAACTTTTATTTTGAGAAGTTACTTACCAAGTCCGATTTATGGTTTACTCCATAAATTGCATGTAAAATCATCCCTTCGGGGCATGAAGTAAGCCTACCTAAAAGACCATACCTACTTAGGGTGACTTGACTGATGTATACCAAAAGTTATTTTTATCAAAAATCAAACACTTTGCTTGATTTAAAAAGAACACAACAAAACAAACATTGAACTTGGTTATCAAAATCTCAAACCCTTTGGACTTGGTGTGAATACCTTTGAAAAGAGCCCTATATGTGCACTCCTTAAAGATATCTTAAACAAATATCTCTAAAGGTTTCCAAATATTTAGGCTTATATTTCAAGTCACATTAAAACCAAAGTCAACATTGGGAACTATGACTTTAGTATCTTAACTTTCACAAACTTTGAGCTTTTGTGGGAAGAAACTTGCTTAAGCTATAGACATCTAGAGTCAAAAATTTTGATTGTTGTGTTGTATTGTATCACTTGCCGAATTATAAAAAAAAATCAGACCAAATAGGACATCAAAATTGCAAACTTTTTCAAACTGTTGTCAAAACAAAATTTGGAAACAAATTGAACAAAAGCCGCTATTGTAGAGTTTTTGCTGCTTTTGACCTAAAGATTGGTGTAGTTGATCTAAAACTTACAACTATTTCTCTTTGGTTTATGACAGTTACTGTCAAAAAAAAATTCGCTCTTGCAAACCAAAATTGTAGTTGACTCAACATTGCCACAGTTGATCTAAAACTTACAACTATTGATATTAATATTATTGTTGGCCTCCTACAATGATCTAACAACTAGGCCTTTACATCCATGATTTAGAGATTGGACATCTAACCTGAATAGCTATTTCAATCATCATGAAGGTGCATTTAAATTTTCAACCCAGGGACGTGAACTTGAAATGGTTCAGCACAGTATGTGCACTAGGAACCCAAAGTAGTCATTTTCATTCTAAAGCTAAGAAAGACACAATGCTGAAAGTAAATTGCTTAGAAAGGAATAAAATAAATGTTGAGCGTCAACCAACAACTACACTAAGTTGAAATGCATGACAAGAATGAAAATCTGAGCAAACAAACAAGAAACTAATCTTTCTGCTTTGGCTACAGGAACAATCACAAAATGGAATTATAGTGGCTGCAGGAATAGTCAGCACTAGATTCTTAACTAATTACTGAACATAAAGTAATAACTCTCCTAAACTAAGCTAAAGGATGAATTACTCACCAAGTGGGCCCCCTTGGATGAGTATCCTTTACTACTAATGAAAAATCAGATGCACAAACTTAGAACTTCATTTTATTCATCAGGAAACATGAGTACAATGGAGCAGTGTAATTGTATCACTGAATACTAAGAATGCAAGTAAAATATCAGATCGTGCAACCTTATGAGAAGGAGCATCTGATCCTTATTTATACTACCAACTAAGCAAGGCGGTCAACTCCACGAACTGGAAGGATGCCATTTTAGGGAAAGTAGAGAAAGTGGAGCGGCAGCGGTTACGCATGCATGGAATCGAGTCAACCATGCAGGTCCAAACATAGATTTAGCACAACAGTAACACCCGCATTTTCTCAACAACATTAAATTCCACTATAAGGCTGTTACCTTCAATTTGCATGGGGAATCTCTTGTCATCGACCTCCTTTGACCTTTGAATGATTCCCTGGTTGGACATTATGGTGCATGCCCAGTTAGCTATGTCTTTCTCAATTTAGCATCCTCAAATCATATCTACATGGCAATGATAGCATGCACAATAATCACATATCTATAACTACCTTAAAGAACATTCATTAACCACATGCAAAATTAATATAGATAGTCTAAATAACATGCCAATGCCATTAAATATTTGCAGAAATAAGATTAGGCCCAAGGTCTATATTTTTGGGGGAATATCATAAAAAGTATCAACACTTAACATCAAGGTCCATGACAACTTCAACAAATAAATAATAAATTCTACCCAAAACTAGACCATAAACTAGGCTCATCACTCCCCCCAACCTAAGGTTTTGTTGGTCCTCCAGCAGGGGAAGAGTTGTTCTTCTGCTTGGTTAATGCTCTGAAATTTGCATCTGACAACTGTCCTACATCAGTGTTTGTTGTGCATGAATCAAGGTCCTAATAGAATCCTTGTTGTCTATCCAATCTGCTCCATCTCTATCTCTCTACAACAATATCATAGTGGTAGAACCTGAAGTTTGGTAGGGGCCACATTAGAATAGGTGGCTGAAAAGTCAAGGGAAGCCAGAATCATCCCTTTGTTCTGCCAATCTATATATATCTATCAATTATTTTGAGTGTTGCAGCATAGTTCTGGATGGAATGAGGCTCAACTTGTTTTAGCTCATCAGTTAGGTTGTTCCATCTTTGTGATAGGTATCTCTTCATAGTTTCCTCTTTTGCTTTTTCCTTCACCTCATACTCACTATAGACTTCTTTTATCCAAGGCATAATCCTATTACCATAGCTCGATCTGAAAAGCATTATGTGTCATTCCCTATAAATGTCCCTTGGATTTCTTGATTCAACCCTGATGGCCAAAGGGATGTTGGATTCCATCTACTTATAAGCCCCATATTGTTGTCCCCAACTGATCTCATTTTGTACCCAAGACATAAATGCCCTTAATTGGACATCTCCAACATACAACAGTGGATTCCAATCATGGTCTTGAGTCACAGCATAATTATGCAAATAAAACTCACACAACAAATTCTTCATTTCAGGGTAAGCAATTCGATAAGCATTGAAAAATTCAACAGGAGTCTCAATAGAAGGGTTCAAACATGAGACAATTCGTGCCAGCTTAAAAGAAAGATATTTCTCCTTCAAATGCAAAGCATAGACCCTTGAGGGGTCCTGCACTCTAAAATATGTGGTACCAAGGTTGTCATATCATCCACCTTCTTCTTCAAGGTGGCAATTTTTGCATCCTTGTCTTCAATCTCCTCATCTTTCTTTTGAATTTCCTTCTTCAACCTGCGTTTCTCCTCCTTCCATTCTTCTTCCCTTCTTTGCATCTCTTTCCATAAACGCATAGCTACCATGTGCATTGAGAAATCAAGGGGTTATATATTCCTACCAACACTTTTGACGATGCTTGCTCTTCATATGATACTAACTGCAAGGATTCAGGCTATTCAATCAATTCTAGTTGTATGGGTACTGATTGTTCTCCCAATTTTTGTTGCAGGGCCTCTTGTTCCTGTTCTTGCTATTGTTGCAGGATCTCTTGTTGCAGGACCTCGTGCTGCAAGATCTCTTGCTACAGGAAATATTGATTTTCCTTATACCCTTGATTCTTGACTTGTTATGCAATGTCAGCAAGATCAGCCAGGTTATGTTTGCTACTCTCTCAAATATGTCCTCTTCCTCTACATTCGCCTGCCCCATTGGAGCTTCTGCGTCCCCCGACTATATTTCTCTAGACTTAGGGTTTTCCTATGGAGGTGTAACAAAGGTTGTTCCAGCTGGTCTTGATTTTCTGGGAGGGCTTTCATGTTTTTCCTTGGTTGTAGGATGAATAGTGTCAACCTTTCTATTTTTAGAGCTTGGCACCTCTTTTTCTACCAACTGCTTTTTAGCTTTTCCTTTTCTTGTTTATGTTTCTCTTTTGTGCCCTAGTTCTCATTAGGCTACAAAGGGGAACATCATCATCAGAATCCGAGGAAGAGCTTTCTTTTTTTGAGTGCTCAATTTCAAAAGAGCTAATTTCTATGGTTTCTTCTACAGCAAGAGGGTTTACAATAGGGCCTGCACCAGAGGTTGAAACACCAAGAGTGGCTTCGGCCATGCTCAATCTCTTGCTAGACCTATGAGGTTGAGATAAAAGCCTAGGTTGCAAGTGCTCAGGTCTAATTTGATCAATTTTTATGAATTCTTCCCAGGTCATTCCAGACATATCATGCAAAGACTTCTCAACTAACAATTTAATCAGACAATGGTGGGAAACAAAATTGTCCCTACCTTTCTGAGTCTCGGATGCCATGTTTGAAAGAAGGTTGCATAGCATGTTTGACACATTCATCCTCCTCCTGTGCCTCATGTGATTCAAAAGTTTGAAGTGCATGAAATGTAGATTTGATAGGTGACCTTCATAGGTGATGTATTTTATGACATAAAAAACTATCTGCTTCCATGGCTCGGGCAAAGAGGTTCTCTTCGCACCTTGTTTATCTATGCTCAATGGAGGGTCACTAGGTTTTGTGAATTCATCCCTAGCTAATCTGGCATCTCTGGAAGCAGGGTAATTTTCACCATCAGCAGAAAACCCTATAACTTATGTAATCATTTCCTCAATCACCAATACTTCCATCCCTTTTATCATGGCCTTCCCTTCAGACAATGTCTGGGAGAATTCTAGTGCAATGTCCTCATCAAAACCATCTAGCTTCAGGAAGTATTCTAACCAGCCATAGTTTTTGAATTCAGCTAGGCAGGGTGTATCCTGCAATAATACATCATGCACCGTGGGTTAATTTAGAATTAACCCACCTCCCATTATTTGCAATCAAACAATCACTCTGCAGTTTCCTTCCTGCAATTCTCGTCTAAAACCAATTTCACCTTCCTGCAACACTTGCTAAAATTCCAATGCCAATGTCGAATGTATTTTCCCTTTCTTACCTTTTGTTTGCAGCTTGAGATTATGACAGGTTCAATAATGGCAAGGAAGGAGTAATAAAGGAAAGCTATGATGGAGAGAAATGGTGATGGTTGGTGTCACCTCACACATGCGAGTCATCCTCTCACTCAAATTTCAAATCGACTCAATTTAAATTTTTGCTGACGTAGATCAGCATGGACTGACACATGGGAAAATTATTCACATCTTTTTCCTCCCCCAACCTAAATTTGGGTATGTGTCCTCACATGTGAATAATGATGATTTGACAGGGGTAGGGAATAATGGCATGCTATGGTGAACATCCATATTAACGTACAACAATTAAATAAATGCACTAAAGATAATTAAGATATAGTAATTAATGCGCACATACCTGAATGTGCAGAGGATTCGTTGTAAAGATTGTGGAGAAAGTACCATTCACCTTTTTAGGAAATAAGTTGAGCAATTAATCGAATGAAGTGATGTGATGGAAGAGAGAGAAAGGTGGAGATGGATGTGTGGATGGGTGGATGGGTGAAGAAATGGACTTCCACAAAAGTGGAAGTCTTTATTATGACAAGTACATACCTTAATTAGCCAGAAGGAGGGACACTAGGTCCACTTCCTTCGGCTATAGGAAGCTCGGGTGTAGCATGTTGAGTGAATTGCTATAGGAACTCCTCCCTAGAAGTTGGCTTGTGATACAATATGAGGCGATGACCATTGAAAAGCAGCTTAAATCTAACCGAGTCAATAGTAGTGAGTTGCACAACACCATTAGGGAATACTTCAACAACCTCATATGGTCCTAGCCACCTTGTCTACAATTTTCTAGCATTGTCCTGATATCTAGAATCATAGAGCAGTGCCCAATCACCTGGTTGGAATTTCTTGTCCTTGATAAATTTATCATGCCACCTAATTCTTTGATTCTGCACTACCTCTGTGTGATGCAAGGATGTTCTCCTTATCTCATCCAAAGCATTCAATTGTAGGATTCTTTCTCTTTGTGCCTCAGAGATATCCATCCTCAAGTCTACTGTAGTCCTAAGAGTCTTATGTTCAAACTCAATGGGCATCATGGTTGTCTTTCCATACAACAACTCAAATGGAGTGAAGCCTGTAGTTCTTTTCCAAGTAGTTTTGTAGGCCCAAAAAACTTATGGTAATATGTTTTCCCAATCCTTTATGTGGATATCCACTGTTTTGGTCATAATAGCTTCAATTTC
The DNA here is from genome assembly GCA_007258455.2 of Sequoia sempervirens. NCBI lineage: Eukaryota > Viridiplantae > Streptophyta > Pinopsida > Cupressales > Cupressaceae > Sequoia > Sequoia sempervirens. The sequence goes on from VDFB02335504.1 coordinate 28,558, forward strand.
TTTGTTGGTCACCTCAACTTGGCCATTGGCCTGGGGGTGATAAGGAGTAGACTTCTTGTGCCTTATGTTGTACTCATTAACTAGTGCTACAACAAGGGTTGATGTGAATTGAGTCCCTTGACCAATCACTATCTCTCTTGGAACTCCATACCTTGTGAAAATCTCCTCATAAAGAAATTATGCAACCTTGTTATCTCTTGCATGCTTCATGGCCTTAACTTCTACCCACTTAGTTACATAATCAGTGCAAACTAAGATATAAGACTTACCATTTGATGGAGGATCAATGGATCCTACAAAATCTAGTCCCCATTTGTCAAATGGAGTGATTACTACCTGAAGGAAAAGTGGCATCTCATCATATTTGATTGGTATGCCCATCCTCTAGCATCGATCAAATTTTCTTGTATACCTTCTTGCATCCTTGTGGAGTGTTGGCCAGTAATATCCTGTGTTCAAGATCTTCATTGTTGTCCTCTTGGCTGCAAAATATCCTCCACATGGTTTGTTGTGGCATGCATGCAAAATTTCATACGTCTCATCTTCTCTCACACATCTCCTCATGACATGGTCTAGTCTAGTATAAAACAAACATTAAGCAATCCATGCGAAAGGAAAATATGTTTCAATGAGTGCCCTTCTCTCTTTTCGAGAGAAGTGAGGAGGAACTCTACCTGTGAGTAGATAGTTAGCTATGTCAGCATACCAAGGCGTTTGTACATTGATGGAGAATAGATGCTCATCAGGAAAAGAGTCATCTATGGCCTGATTATCCCCTGATGTAGTTAGTCTTGAAAGAAAATCTGCAACAACATTTTCCTTCCCTGGTTTATCCACAATAGTTATGTCAAACTCCTGCATCAACAATAACCATCTTGCTAGCCTACCAAAGATCAGAGGTTTATTCATGAGATATCTAATGGTTGCATGATTAGTAAGCACAAATATTTGGTAACCTGTTATGTAATGCCTGAATTTGTTTAGGGCATAGATCACTGCTAGCATTTCTTTTTCTGTCATTGTATAGTTGAATTCAGCTCCCTGCAAATTTTTGCTGACAAAATAAATGGAATTTTCAATGGCTCTTTCTTTTTGTCCTAAGACTGCTCCAATGGCATAATATGATGCATTTGTATGGATGTGGAAAGGAAGCTCCCAATTAGATCCTTTAAGTACAAGAGCATGAGTCAAAGCTATCTTCAAATTAGAAAATTCCTTGTCACAATCTTCAGTCCACTGGAATTCAACATCTTTAGTGAGGAGAGTATACAATGGTGCTGCTATTTTGCTAAAATCCTTAATGAAACGCCTATAATATCATGCATGACCCAAGAAACTTCTAACATCATTTTGTTTTGCAAGTATGGGCAGATTTGTGATCACCTCAATCTTTGCAGGGTCTACTTGAATTCCTTTGTGAGAGATGTAGTGTCCAAGAACTTCACCTTCCTGCATCATCATGAAGCACTTTTCACTGTTTAAAGAGAGATTGTGATCTTCATATCTCTATAGGACTTTCTTGAGATTCTCTAATGCTTCATTGAAATCAGCACCATAGGTGGTGAAATCATCCATATAAATTTTCATGCAATCATGAGAAATGTTTGAAAATATGCTAATGACTGCCCTCTGAAAAGTTGTAGGTGCATTGCATAAGCCAAATGGGAGTACCAAGTAAGCATAGGTCCCCCATGGATAGGTAAAGGTGGTATTCTCCTGGTCCTCAGGTACAATTTGGATCTGGTTGTAGCTGCTGAAGCCATCTAGAAAATAAAAGTATTGCTTTCCTACAAGTGAGTCCAAAACTTGATCTATGAAAGGTAAGAGAAAATGGTCTTTTTTGGTGGCAGCATTAAGTTCCCTGTAATCAACACAAACTCTCCATTTCCCTCCTTTTTTAGGCACAATTACTAATGGGGACACCCACTGGCTATCTGAAATGGGGTAGATAAATCCTGCATCTAGCAATTTATGCAGTTCTCCTTTTACAATTTCTCTCAGTGCAAGGTTAATTCTTCTTGGTGGCTGCCTTACTAGGGTGCAATCATCTTTGACGTAAATTCTGTGAGTGCAAATCTTAGGGTCCAATCCCTTCATCTCATGATAAACCCATGCAAATGCATGTTGGTGGGTCCTCAATAAGTTTTCCAATAACAACTGTTGTTCTTCACTTAGTTTGTTGTTAACATTTAGATATTTCCCTTCTAACACCCGCACTTGTGTTGTTGACTCTATCATAGTTGCTTCATTAACACATGGTACCTTGAGTTCATATGGAAAAAATGTATGGGACATACCTATTGCTATAGGAAGTCTGGCTATAGGAAGAGTGGTTGTAGGAAGAGTGGTCGCAGGAAGAACGTCTACATGAATAGTGGTTGCAGGAAGAGCAAGCAGAAGTGTCTTGACTGGAGCAACATAATGAGAATATGATGCTTCCTCCAATTTACAATGGTTTTGAATGATGTTAGCCAATACTTCATCTTCATCTTGAAGCTGCATGAAAGAGCTTCAGCCTAACATCATAAGTTGTGCCACATAATTAACTTCCTCGACCTCTTCACCAACATGTGGCCATATGGGATTATCCTCATCATGGGATGGCTGAGCAGGAGGATAAAGAACAAAATTTTTGGTGCTCTTCCCATAAAAAATGGTCATGTCACCTGAACGAGATCCAATATATGCATTTGCAGTTGCTAACCATGGCCTTCCAAGAATAATGGGATACCCACCTAGTGTAGCTTTAGGAGAAAGAATCATGAAGTCCGCTGGCTACTCCTAGGAGTCTAGAATTACCACAAGGTTCTCCACTATACCATCAAGCTTAACAATAGAACTATCAACAAGCTGCAGGACAATAGGATTAGATCTCTTGCTTGCAACGTTTAGTTGCTACAGGATGTCCTTGGTTATTACATTTATTGTTGCCCCTAAATCAATCAAAACATTCTTTATTTGAATCCCATTTATAAAAATTGCTACCACGGGACTACCTAGGTCATTGTACTTAGTGATAGTCACTTTTCCAAGCATGATGCCAACTAGTTGTCCCACCACATGAATTGTAGTTGGGTTTTTCTTCTTCCTTCCTGGCTTCTTGAGGCATGCTTCCTTGATTTCCTTTCCATAGATTGGGACATCCTTTATAGCCTGGAATAGAGGTATCTGGACACATATATGCTTCAGTTGATCCAAAATGTCAAAATTTGTGTCCTCTTTTTCTTCCTTTTTCTTGGAAACTTCCAATCTCTAAGGAAATGGTGGTTCTTGTTCAGTTTGCTTGATTGGGACTGGTTCAGGATTTTTAGGTGCACTTAGTTGAATGGGATCATTCAAAGTTTCCTCTTCTTCTTCCATAGGAAGCTCAGTGATAATGGGCTTGGAAGGGGTTGGTAAACTAGTTCCTAGATGCAAGTGGATGTCACTTACACTCACAACATATGTAGAGAATTGATTTGAATCAACAAAGTATACAAGCTGCTGCTGTGGTTTTTTATTTGGATTGGGTGTGGGTTGAGCCGGTAGCTGAGTATGTTTAGGTGGATTTGAGCTTGAATTAGCAGGTGGGGGCATTATAGCAGGTTGTTAGGGATAAGAAGGTGGTTTCATATAACTGGTTGTCTATGTAGGTCATTGTTGTCCTCCCCTCCATTGATTTGTTTGTTGCCAATTTCTTGGAGGTGGCTGCCAATTCCCCTGAGGTTGTTGCCACTGGGCTTGAGAGTTTTGATGATTGGGCCAAGCATTTAGAGGGTTTCCCCAAGGATGTGGTGGATATCCTCCATAGCTAGATGGATATGGGGGCTACCATTGGTTATCAGATGAATAGGAATTAAAATATGGTCCAACATAAGAGAGTGGATTTGGTGGCATACCTTGTCTTAGAGCCCAAGGCTTCCTTTGTGCAACATAGTAGATTCGGTCTTCTTTAATTTGAATTGGCTTGAACTTGGGTGCAATCTGCTTGCTTTCAATATTAGCTACCATCTTGCATTTGCAGTCCTTTTTTCTGCAATGGGGGCAATACTCTGCCAACATTGCCTCTGCCTCCTCTTGTTTCTTCTTGGCCTGAAGTGTATCCAACTGAGTAGCTAGATTATCTATAATGTCTTGCTTGAAGTCTGCTAGCAAATGAGTAATCTCCATTCTTGAAACTCTACTGGTAGATGACTTACCCATGGAAGATTGGTAAGCTCTCCCTTTCTTTGAAGTTGTCGTAGAATAGTTCTAGCATATTTTCTTGATATCCTCCCAACGGACTTGGGAGATATCTCCTCCTCCCATCAGGTCCAAGGCATCAATGCAACTATCATTAATTCCTCTTAGGAAAATAAACTTTTGTGAGTCTTCATTAAGTGTATGGTGTGGATATTTTTGTAGGAAAAACATAAAACTTGTAATATAATCCTCCAGGCTCTTATCTTCCTTTTGTTGCATCCTAAAAACGTCGCCTCCTCTCATGTCACCGCCCCTGCAATACTCCTTGTATTTCTCAAGGAACTTTGTCTTCATGTCCTCCCAAATTTCCACAGTATCTATGCCTAGGATCATGAACCATCTTAATGCAACTTCTTTCAGTGTGGTAGGAAATAGCTTAAGCCTATGGGCATTGGTGGTGAGTATGTCAAACTCAAATAAGAAGGTATCAGGGTCTTATGTGACAAGTCCATAAAACTTGGGGAGTGCTAAAGTAGGGATGTTTTTGATGTTGTCAACTTCATTCTTATGGGAAATGGGGAAAGGAAAAGCTGGTTGGTTAGGTCTGTTTCTATTTGCATCACCCATGTTTGCTTGATGTAGTTCCAAAGAAAAGGGATTCTCAAGCTGATTTTGGTCTTCAGAGGAAACTTTAGAGCTAGTTAGATCAAGAAATGCATCAGAAAAGAGGTGTAGATCTTCTTCTTCTTCTCTTGGCAGGTTTTTATATTCAACTATTTGGAATGGATTAGGATTATTAGGAAGGAATCTCCCATAAGCATCCCTTCTCCTTCCTCTATGCATGCGGTATCAACTTACTATTAGCCAACTCACACAAAGAATTGGTAAAGAAGAAGGGGAATCATTACTTCCTGAATGAGGGATATGCTAAGAACAACTTTCAGAAACACTAAAACAAGAAAACTATCAATGACTCCAAAGAACTTCCTAGTTTGACACCATCCCCAACAACAACGCCAAAAATGTTGGCCTCCTACAATGATTTAACAACTATGCCTTTACAACCATGATTTAGAGATTGGACATCTAACCTGAATAAATATTTCAATCATCATGAAGGTGCATTTAAATTTTCAACCCAGGGACGTGAACTTGAAATGGTTCAGCACAATATGTGCACTAGGAACCCAAAGTAGCCATTTTCATTCTACAACTAAGAAAGACACAATGTTGAAAGTAAATTACTTGGAAAGGAATAACATAAATGTTGAATGCCAACCAACAAATACACTAAGCTGAAATGCATGACAAGAATGAAAATCTAAGCAAACAAACATGAAACTACTCTGTCTGCTTTGGCTGCAGGAACAGTCACAGAATAGAATTCTAGTGGTTGCAGGAATAGTCAACGCCAGATTCTTAACTAATTACTGAATAGAAAGTAATAACTCTAATAAACTAAGCTAAAGGATTGATTGCTCACCAAGTGAGCCCCCTTGGATGAGTATCCTCTACTACTAATGAAAACTCGGATGCATAAACTTAGAACTTCATTTTATTCATCAGGAATCATGAGTACAATGGAGCAGTGTAACTGTATCACTGAAAACTAAGAATGCAAGTAAAATATCATATCACACAACCTTATGAGAAGGAGCATCTAATCCTTATTTATACTACCAACTAAGCAAAGCGGTCAACTCCACGAACTAGGAGGATGCCATTTTAGGGAAAGTAGAGAAAGTGGAGCAGCAACGGTTACACATGCATGGAATCTAGTCAGACATGCAGGTCCAAACGTAGATTTAGCACAACAGTAATGCCTGCATATGCTCAACAACATTAAAGTCCATTATAAGGCGGTTACATTTGATTTGCATGGGGAATCTCCTGGCATCGACCTCCTTTGACCTTTGAACGATTCCCTGGTTGAATGGTATGGTGCATGCCCAACTAGCGGTGTCTTTCTCAATTTAGCATCCTCAAATCATATATGCATGGCAATGTTAGCATGCACAATAATCACATATCTATAACTACCTTAAAGAACATTCATTAACCACATGCAAAATTAATATAGATAGCCCAAATAACGTGCCAATGCCATTAAAGATTTGCAAAAATAAGATTAGGCCCAAGGTCTATAGTTTTGGGGGAATATCATAAAAAGTATCAACACTTAACATCAAGGTCCATGAAAACTTTAGTAAATAAATTATAAATTCTACCCAAAACTAGACCATAAACTAGGCTCATCAATTATCACAGTTGACCTATTTCTTAGCCATAGGTGACATAAATATTGTCGCATTTGATAAATTTTCTGCTATTGCTTTCACTATTCACCAGTCAAGAAAAAATGCAACAAAGATTGCTTTTGATGAAACTACAATAGTTGTCCTAAAATCTCAACCATTATTGACCAAAACAAGGCCGCTTTTTTCAAAATTACTACTATTACTTTCTCTGTTACCAGTCATAACTTGAAACAGAGACCACTATTGCTCTAAGTTTGACTGTAGTTGTTCTAAATTTCAACTACTACTACTCTAAATATTTATGCTATTGCCCTTTTTCTAGTGCAAATCAGAGACTGATTCAAAACTAAGTAATCTTTTATCTTTTGAGAAATAAAAACACCCAGACCTCCAAAACACTTCATATTTGCATTATTCCATATCCATTTGCAAAATCAAACACATCAACCTAGTTTTAGTATTCAAAATCAAAATACCAACTTGGATTATTCCTTTTCTCTCGATCTCTAAGATATCAACATTTTCTTGCACCTCAAGACTAGTTCAATTAGATCTTCAAACATATCCTCTAGAAAACAAAGTAACATATTGATCCATGTTTTCTACACTTTGAATCCAAAAAATTAGCATCATCTCCACCAAACATCACTCATACTTTAGGGTTTTGAGTATCACAAAACATAGCAAAAAATCAACACCCTTTTCTAAAAGGTTTTCCTTTACATCATCATCATTCATCATCCTTCTAAAAATAGAAGAGATCAAACATCAATAAAAAGCTTGCACTTTATGACTATTGGAGTCCTACTGCTCCTGTTCAACAACCATATCTTACTGCACCTATTATACAACCAAATCTTACATGAGTCAAAAGTGAAAAATCAGACATTATCAGTAGTTTGAGAAGTTTCATATTTGAGAACAAGGAAACACCAACTCAATGGAGAAACACGGCTAATATCCTAGACAAAGAACAAAAAGCTAATCATGTAGCCTAAAGACTAGTATTACCACCTCCTGCGTGGAAATAGATAACACTAGCTTGCAAAAACACCTTTTTAAAGAAAAAACCCCAAAAACAAAGCATCAATCCATTCCATAGTTAGAGATCACCAACTTTCCCAAGGTCTTGGAACTTGTTTATGACATCCACAGGATCCCAACACAAATTTAAAAGATGGAAGCCAACAAGAGTAGCTCAAGTGCACCAAAAATAAACACTACCAATGAGAAAACTTACTCATGGGGATATAAACCAAGTGACCTTACAACTCCTCAAAGAGAACCCACGTTTAAAGAAAATCAAGATCAACCACCTAGTGAGGTAGAAGTACTTCTTAGGCATCAAGAAGGAATTGCTAAACAAAACCAACCTCATGATTCTCAAACTTACGTTGTAGAAGAAGAGGATAGTGATGAGGAACTTATTGAGGAAAGACTCATAGAACACTCCAAAAATCCTAAGATGCAAAAGCTTATGGATAAGATTCTTGGGATAAATGCAAACCAATATTTCCTTGTAGTTACAAAAAGTGGTGGTAAACTACCTATTGACTTCAACATGGACATGCTAAAAGATCCTAATATTATTCCACTCGGTGATCAAACTGTGTTTAGACAAATTCAGAGACCAACCGCAAATCCCAACATACCACCATTGTTTTCACAAAACAATGATCAAACACATCCTAAGGTAACCCATTGTTTAGACAACCATCTCAAATTAAACAAGCATTTGTGGCACATCAGTATCAAGGAAATGCAACCCAAAATGTACCACAACATAGCACTATGCAAAACATGGGAAACGTTCCAATAGACCAACAAGGTAGTAACCCATCACAAGGGTGATACTTGCCACAACACATCTCATACATTGAGCATTCCAACAACTTACAATACCAATAAGGGAAATTATCAAAAAAATCCACAACAAGGTGTACCATCAATGCAATACCAAGGTAACCTTCAAAATCAACCACAACAAGGTGTGCCATCAACACAATACCAAGGTAACCTTCAAAGTCAACCACAACAAGGTGTATTGTCAATGCAACATCAAGGTAACCTTTCACAATAGTCACAACAACAAGGTGTATCATCAACACAATACCTAGGTACCCTTCAACAACAGTCACAAAAATAAGGTGTACCATCAATGCAATACCCAGGTACCCTTCAACAACATTCACAACAACAAGGTGTACCATCAACGCAATACCAAGGTACCGTTCAATACAATCCCCAACAACAAGGTGTACCATCAACGCAACATCAAGGTAGCTTTCAACTAAACCCACAACAACATGGTGTACCACAAACAAACTATCAAAGTACATCCCAAACTCAACAAACTTTGTTCAACAAACCCAAAATCAAAATCCTCAACAATAACAAGGAGGACCACAAAATTAGTACCAAGGAACACTTCAAAGTCGATATCAAGGTAGACAACAAGGACCCAACCTACCTTATGCACAACAAGGACCCAACATGTCTTATACACAACACAATCCTCAAGGTCCCATGAATACACAATATCTAGTTTACAACCAAAAAAACATCATGGGACCAAAAATCTATAACAACCAAAATCCTTAAGTAAGCACACTAAAAATGACATAAATGTGCAACTACAAACACTCAATCAGAGGATATCAGATACACAAATTGGAAAGCCTAAAAAGAGCTACACTCTACAAGACATTTGTTCATATGGACATTTGATCAAAATATATCCATGGTACCTTTCACCAAAGGCTTCAAAATACTGAAATTTGAAAAGTATAGGGGGAAAGGAGATCCAATTGAGCATGTATGTGATTTTTTAGTATCTTGCATGAAACTACAACGAAATGACACCTACTTGATGAGACTTTTTCCATGGAGTCTTAGTAGGCCCACCATAGATTGTTCTTGCATTTACCACCATGTATCAAAACATTTGATGAATTGTCAGATAAATTTGTCAACCACTTCTCATACAACATAAAACATGACATTATGATCATCGACCTCTATAAAGTCAAACAAAGTCAAGGTGAATCATTTGCATTGTACCTACAAAGATGGAGGAACAAAGTGAGAAAAATCAAGTGGCCCTTTCTAGAAAAACAACTTGTCGATGTCTTTATCTCCAACATACATGCATATATCAATTACAAACTCACAGTACTATGCCCAAGCAATTTCAAAGAAACTATTGAAAAATGTATACTTATTGAAAGAGCCCTTGTTGCAAGAGGAACAATCAAACTTTACAACCCAAAAGATCAAACTTCTACTTCAAATGACAAACCCAAGATATGGACAAAAACCAAGAACGTAACCAATGATGGAGTAGTTGACGCTAAGGTTGTATGCAATGTGCAAACTCCCAATATGCCACAAAATTAGGTCCAAACAGGAGAAAAAGGTTATCAATAGAACAACCAACCCAATTATCAATAGAACAACCAACTCAATTATCCACAAAACAATCAACCAAACAATAAACAATAAAATCAAGGACAGGATAACAAAAGGAGACCACCAAGACAATATGACCAACCATGAAGGGAATTTACTCCTTTGGGAGAAACCCTTGAGGTCATTATGCACAAACTAGTCCAAAAGAACCTCATCACAATAAATGACAGAGCAAGTTATGAGGAACCCAACTTCAAACCCCCTTGGTATAATGAGAATGAAAAATGTGAATTTCACAAAATCAAGGGGCATACCACCAATAATTGCATGAGACTTAAAAACATCATGCAAGAATTAATCAAAAAGGGAGAAGTGGACACCGAACCTCGTATAAAAAATAAAGACCTAAAGATTTACACAGATCCAATTCCTGACCATTCTAGGGGAAACAACAAAGGAAAAGAACAAGATTATCGTAAGGAAGCCTTCTCTTATGACGAGGATACCATTCTAGGGCTTATCTCTTGTGATGATCTTATCATCCGTATGTTAACCATACGGGGTAGAGATCTTGAATGTAATGTGATTACCCGAAGGGGAAGAGTAACCATCCAAGGAGCACCAACCCAAGTCAAGGCCAAAATTAAGCCATCAAGTGACTATAGCATTGTGGACCAACTTAAGAAAACTCTTACCCTAATCTCCATCCTTGAGCTCTTAAAACTGTCGCCAGCACATAAGGAGATATTGGAGAAAGTTGTTATCAAAATTTTAGTCCCAAACAACCTCAACACTAATCAGTTTCATGCCATGGTTGGAAATATCATGTCCACCCATCATTTAGTCTTTTTTTCAGAAAGATCTTCCATAATTTTTTTTCCATAATTAAGCTCTTTATTTAGAACTAGGTGTCCACAAACACAAAGTCAAGAGAGTACTTATAGATAACAGTGTAGGTCTCAACATTTGTACCTTAAAATTTGTGAAACAACTGAGATACTCTAAAGATGTGATAGATAAAAAGAAGAGCATCACTATCAAAGCTTATGATGACATGGAGTGAAATTCAAAAGGAACTATCATGTTACCTGTTCAGCTAGGACCAACAATAATAAAAACTACTTGCCAAGTATTGGATCTCGAGCTTCCATACAACCTTCTCTTAGGTTGACCATGGATCCATGCTTTAAAAGTAGTCCCATCTATATTCCATCAATGCCTAAAGCTTCCTTATGCCAATAAGGAAATTACCATATATGTCGACCCCAAACCTTTCCATTACTGTGCTAAATTGGAGGAAAAGTATAAAAAGATTCAATATATACCCAACAATGATATATCTTTTCACTCTTTTTCATACATTGACCCAACATCACTAGCTTCGTCCTCCATCGTACCATCATCAACTGAGCTACCTAAATCTAATACCAAGATCCAAGTACTTGAAAAAGGTTGTGGGGAATATCACTTCAATCAATCCTTTTGTGCTGGGATACTTCCCCCAACACCAAAGACATATGGAGGGCCAAAAGAAATCACACATGTACAAACTGTAACAATGGTAGTCAAACCCACTATTTTTACTAAGTGGGGAGACATGCAAGATGAGGAAGTATGTGAAGAGGATCTATCTTCATGGATCTACAAAGAAGAAGGATGAGAACAACCACTACCTCCCCTTCCTATTGATGAGAACAACAAAGGGTATCAAATAGTGAAAAACATGGGATTCACTGGACAAGGTGGCCTTGGTTTACATGGACAAGGTAGAAGAGAACCAATCATTATGGAAAGGTGCCCAAAGAATCTTGGACTGGGTTATGATACCACTAACATGATTACCCCAAGTACTGAAAGCACCTCTTAGGAGGACGAAGCTACTTCTACCATTAATGAGACATCATATACTTGCGAACGTCTAGATGACTACCTGTATATCCAATACATGTTTGAAAACATCAATGCCAATACCCTCTCTACCAAATCTATATCTAATGACGACCATATTGAGATAGATTCCAATGAATATGAGTGGGATTCTTGTTCAACTCTAGTGAATACAACTTAGATAGCTTGTGGAGAATTAAAAAGACCAATGTCCCTAACCTAGTTACAACTTCCATAAGCTTTGCAGATATCCATGACAAAATATCCTTGCATTATCCACAGTTAATAGATTGGGGCAAACAATATCCATACACCGGTTTTGGACACATTCCAAAATGATAAGGCTATTGCAGAGTTCATGGGACTTCAAATGAATATACCCCAAGGAGATCATAAAGTAGGTTTTATAATGGAACTAGATCAACGAGCATATTTTGGGGGGTAGATTGCATTCTCTAGTTGCAAAAATAAACCAAAAAATTTAAAAATTAAAAGAAGATCCCCTAATTTAAAAATTAAGGAAAACCACAAAGTGGCTTTATCGAACCTAGGAAAGAGAAAGACAAAGGACACATTTGAGGGTGAAAACCTCTCTAAGGCACCCAAATATGGAGGATTCAATCTTCCCACCATTGAATATCAAGAGAAGTTAACACTCTTAGTTGAGGATTTTGAACCCATCAATGAGCACACAATAGAAACACCAAAGATAACATACCATGCAACATCACGTGATCTTGAAGGAAAGGTGAACTTCTTAGCATTTATCAATGAAAGAAAAATCAACTTTACATGGACATATGCATACATGTCAGGGCTAGATCCAACATTAATCGTACACCACCTAGCCACATTTCCTAGAGCTAAACCCATCAAGCAAAAGCTATGAAAGATGCATCCCTAGATAACACTTTTGGTAAAGGTAGAACTTAAGAAACTATTAGATGTGGCTTCATCAGACCCATTGACTATCCTAAATGGGTGTCTAATCTAGTTGCCAAATTCGTATTCATGCCCTTTTCATGTGTATAAATATTTACTTTCATGTTAATTACTCATTTTACTTTAACATGCATCATAATAGTTCACATGCAAGTCAAAATGAGAACAAACTTTAATGATGAAAATTACATACTCTACATTTTTTCCTTCTTTTTGAGTTCACTTTGACCAAGTTATCAACAATGCAATGATAAATGTACAAGTGACACATTTCAACATAAAAGTTGACAAATACTCCAAACTTAAATTGATTCCATCTACTAATATCCCTAGGGTTTAGTCTTGATTATCTATTTGATCTATCCATTTAACTTGGTTCAAATTTGTAGGCACATAATTGATCTAATTTTGTTCTATTGGTGCACTTGAAATTTACAAATTCAAATTAAAAATTTGGTCTTAAGCCAACTCCCTTCAACTAACTATTTGAAATTTAAGTGCACACAAATATTAACTTAAGTTCCAATGTGTTATATGAAAGAAAATGTCCAAATATCATTTAATCTATTAAGAGTGTCTCATTCCAATTTGCATTATCGCTTAGTATCACTTAACAAACATTTTTCTTAACTTTTTTTAAATTCAACGAAAAACTTATGCATCAACATGAGAATTAAATACCCACACATTTAATTTTTAGCCAATAGGCTACATATAGTGTGAGATTTGAGAAACAAGTCTCACGCTGCAAACAATGTTGAGTTGTCGAAAAACAAGTATCAGATGTCGTTAAATGGTAAATTAGATGTCTTAAACGGTAAATCAGTTGTTGTTTAATGACAAAAACTCCCAAAATATCAGGTGAAAGCCTCCAAAATATCTCTTATCATGTAAAATCTAGATAAATATTGATTTTCCAACTAGATGAGAACATTCTATTTCCATTTGTAGTGTTTTTTGTCAATTTGATGGAAACTTTCTTTTTTTCATTTGTATTACTTTATGTTTTAAATTTGCATGCAAATATTTCAAAATCAGATAATACCCAATTTAAAAATCTAGATTTGTCTATATTTCATTCCATTATTATTAATTATTTAATCCAACCAACTAGAACTTGAGCACATTACATCCATATGCACCTATGTACAAAAACATACTCTCTACATATTAGCATACACATAATTTTGTACAAAAACATACTCTCTACATATTAGCATACACATAGTTTTATTTACTTAATGTTTATTTTTTTAATTTTCCATAATCAATCTTAATTCTACCATCTAAATTAGTTATTACTTGGTTAATTATGTACTAGATAAATTTAAATACATCAATCACTAAATTTAAAGAAAATAATTTAATTTTCTTTACAATTTGAGAAGTTTGTTTATTTTCTTTTTTTTGATAAAATTTAAGATCGTGCATACAAAGAATATTATCACGATCACATTCTGTGTCAATGCATGTGTTACACGCAGCAAAAGGAGTCAATCTTAAGCTTAACGCTCAAACTACCTGCCCGTGTGTTTAGGCGCACTTAAAGGATTGAAATTCTGCCGTTAAACTTTTCCCTAGCCTGTCATAGAAACTTTAAAAAATGTTTGCGCAATATCTTAATCTCATTAAAGGACTCCCTGCCTGTACGTGCCTGCATTCACCTATATTTTTGGCGATGCACTGAAAAAACTCCGTTCCAATTACGCAACCCTCCGCACTCCATTATAGAAGTATTCTACGTTTCTCTAAACAAATGATTCATTTTCTTAACATTACAGGAAGTCTAAAGGCCTTAAATGAAAGATTGCCACCTTTGGCGTGGAGCGTCATTTTCGCCTCCACTTTGCTTGCTATTGCAATAGCAATTGAAATTGAAGATCTCCTTTTAATCAGCATGCTCTGCACCGCAGTGGTTCTTAATCCTACGGAGTTGTGCGTCCAGACCTCCATTTCTGTTCTAAGGTAAACTCTATTATCTTTGAATTGTTTCTTTTTTATGTAATTTGAACTGCTTTTTTATCAATTTCGTCAGTGTGATGAGATGGATCTGCTTCTTCATGTTGCAAATTTGGGAAAATCAGAAATTGATATTTCCAAGCCCCAGTCTATTTGAAAGAATTAATGGCGAAACTGTAAAATTGTTGAATATACAAGTGAGGGCTGTGGTTCAATGGTGGGCACTAGTTACTGTTTAATCACTGACACAGGTTCGAGTATTGTCACCCAAATTGCCTTCCCAATAAAAATCTGGTATATCTCAAATAGTTTAACACTGCCAAGTTTTTTTGTAAAATACATAATCACCGGTAATATTATTTCAAATACAAACAAAAATTGAAATACAGAATCGCTGGTAATATTAGCGATAAGGAAAGCTTAAATGTTCAGTAGTCGCTCAAATAGCATGTTTCTTTCACCAGATAGTAGATACATTCAAAGTGCGCGCACCTTTTTTTGGCCCTGCTATATTTTTATAAAGCTTTCACCTACTTAATGCAGAATTGCTGGTATTATCTACATTTAAGAAGGCCTAAATGCTGAGTAATTGCTCAAATAGCTTGACTTTTTCACCAGATACATGCGAAATACTTACACCTTTGTTTGGCCCTGCTATATTTGCTTAAAGCTTTCACCTACATAATACGGAATCACCGATAATGTTAAAATAAAGAAAGCCTAAATTCTGAGTAATTGGTCATATAGCCTGGATTTTCCCCCAGATTCATGCAAAGTACTTACACCTTTGTTTGGCCATGCTATATTTGTATATAGCTTTCACGTAATCAATACAGAATTGCTGGTAATACTTATAATACAGAGATCCTAAATGTTGAGTAATTGTTTAAATAGCCTGGCTTTTTCACCAGATATCTACACGGCAAGTGCTTCCACTTTTGTTTGGCCCTGTTATTTTGTATAAAGCATCCACCTTTTTAAGCTTTGAACTGTTTATTTTAATGGAATGTGAGCTCTGCCTTCAATGAAGCAATTTGGAAAAGTTACAATTATTTGATGAGATGATTTAACCCTTTAGTGAGGATTTTTCATGTAAACTCTCTCAAGCAACCGAATGTAGATAGAGCTGGTATAATACTATAATCATTATTATGTTGGTTGTTCATTATCATGAGTTCAAATATAGGTTACCCTGCAATACATTGTGCTCGTTGTCTCATATGCCAGATTGTGAGAAGATGCCGCTTTCTTAATTGAAAAAGGCAAGTCTCTTTTCGTAATTATTATGTGATTAACACTTTAGGCATAACAGCCAAGCATTGAAGTTGTTTCCAGATGCAGGTGAAAAAGGACAATATGGAACATATTAATATGGAGTCATGGACATACACTGATTGCTATGGACAATAGTTTGAACAAAGGAGAGGAGATGGTGAACATGGTGGACTAAAGTTGCTGATTGGATAAGGAATTTCTGATGAGTGCAGTATGTTTCATCACAAGATCTCCTGACATAAGAAAATGGTGAAACATAGAATAAGTCTATTTTAAGAAGATAGATTTAGAGTAACACTTAAGCTTGTTATATGAAAGTCCGAAAACAAAAAGAGGATAAAGAGGGAGTTTCCTTTAGGAAAATAGAAGAAAGAAAATAAAGTTATGCAATGTTTAATTTTTTTTTTACAATAATAAAGCAATAAAACCATTTAAGGTTAAGCTTTTTTTTGAGGATATCAAGTTTTAAGAGTTTGGGACAATTTATAGTAATAGAAGTCTTTTCTTTATGCAAAATTGTGGGATCAAGTTAAATTAACATAGCCAACATCTAATATTTTGAGGATTGCTCTGTCTCCACAAGTGGGAGTGGCATGCTTGAGAGCTTTGGTTGGCATGTCTATTAGTGGAATTAAAACAGAATTTTATTGTTTTACATATAGCAGCAAAAAACCTCCTTGGTAAAGCGTTACAGATGTTTTCTCGATTGTTAGCCCAAACAAACAAAACCCTCATTTTTCCTAAGATAGTACGGAATATTGCCTCTTTTTTTCAAAAATTAATCAGCTTCAGTTATGATTATTTTTGGGCACCAAACTGAATATCCTATATGAAAGCAAGTTATATATAGACTTTATGCTTTAGGATATTTTCTTTAAACAATTCTCTATGACATTTTTTCTTGTTTTCTCTCAGACTATTTTGTTCCAACCTAGATAA
>VDFB02335505.1:0-24049 GCA_007258455.2 Sequoia sempervirens
GTATTGTATTTTACTATTTCTTTTTACATCACTTTGTGTATTTGTGTAGCATGCTTGTTGTTGGTGATTTCTCTTAGCACTATTTCCTTTTTGTTTCTACACCATTTTCCATACACTATTGCTATCTAGATGTTCATAGAGGTTGAAACACCAAAGTGGGGGATTGAATGAGGCAATCCTATAAGAATAACACTAACATTTTCCTTGGTCTTGTGAGTGTAGGTGTTTTCATGTCGAGCTACTTAAAGATTTGACTGGTAGGTGGAAAGGTCCAATTCATTACCCTCTCTTTGTCAATTCTAGCATAAATTGGTTGTAGTGTTTCTCTTGTTAAGCTTTTAGTTTTGTGTTTTATAGCATTTGTTTGTAGTATAAAATATCTAGCATTCAAATAGTCAGTAGGTTTTCTTGCATTTTAGTTTGCTTCTTGGACCTTTTTTTGTACAAATGCTAGCACATCCCTAAGACTCCAGTGTGACATTTGTGCTGTCATTCTCACATAGTGAGCTGTTTGGGTTGCA
This sequence comes from Sequoia sempervirens, assembly GCA_007258455.2. Classification (NCBI taxonomy): domain Eukaryota; kingdom Viridiplantae; phylum Streptophyta; class Pinopsida; order Cupressales; family Cupressaceae; genus Sequoia; species Sequoia sempervirens. The sequence continues at coordinate 522 of VDFB02335505.1, forward strand.
AGCCAAACCTTGGAAATTGTCTCTGCTAACCTCATAAGCATTTAGTTTTAGTAGAAAGAAAGTGGCAGACCATCTGTCCTTCCTTTTTAGCCTTAGTACCTTATCCCTTTCTATTTGTTTAGCAATCTTGAGGTAGTTTAGGGCATCCCGTTGCTTAGAACTCTCTTGTGACTTGAAGTCCGGGGGTGGCAGGTCCCTCTTCTCTACATCTAGAATAATAACCACCTCATCTATGTGCATTGAATAACCCTCCCATGTCTTACTATAAATCAAGATGTCATCAAAGAAAAAAATTATAGATTTCCTCAACTATTTGATAAATACATAGTTCATGCAAGACTAAGATATGGCCAATGCATTAGTCAACTCAAATGGAATGACCAAGAACTCATAATACTCATAATGACACATAAAAGCTATTTTATGCACACCCTCTTCTCTTACCCTTATTTGATGATACCTTGACCATAGATCAATCTTGGAGTGCATTGCTCTATGAATATTATTTATCAACTCATTGATCTTGGGAACGGGGTAGTGATTCTTGATTTTCTTCTTGTTGAGGGATCTATAATCAATTCAAATCCTCATAGTACCATATTTTTCTTGACCAACACCATGAAAGAAGAAAATGGGATAGACCTAGGTCGTATTTGTTCCATATCTAACAAATCCTTAATTTGCTTTTCAATATCCTCGTTGTTCCTTCTAGGATGATAATACGGTATAGTAATGATTAGTTTCACTCCTTCCTCCAACTCAATCACATGTTGAAAACCTCTATCTGATAGAAATATTAAAGGAATATTGCTAAACACCTTGGCATGCTTATCCAAGATGAATTGGATGTCAACATGATATGATCTCCCATCCTTGACTAAAACTATATTTGTAATAAAATACTTTGCTTCCACTTGATCTCTAGAAAAATCCCTCTCCAATATTTTTTCCAAAAAAATTATAGGAGCACCATTGTATAAGCCTTGAAGAACCACCTCCTTCCCTCCAGATTTTAATCTCAACTCCATAGTCTGATATTTTTGTGAAAATTCACCAAGTTAATGCAACCATTGTACACCTGGCCAAATTTGTGTCACCAATGCCAACCACATAAAAATCATCTCACACTCTATGCCTCCCTAGAGTCATCCCAAGATGTTGAATCTTTTTGTTGCATGAAATAGTAAACCCATTAGCTATTGCAACATTGAATCCCTCAAAAACATTTGTCCTCAATCTCATCCTAGTCACCAAAACTTAATCAATGAAGTTGTGAGTGGTCCCACTATTAATCAAGACTATCACTCCATGTATTTGTAATACTAACACAAAAATTATGATATGTGGGTGCTCTTGAAAGAGTGGCAAGTATGCCTCTTGATTATTATTCTTATCCTTTTCCCTCATGCATTGCCTTATCAAAAAAATCCTCAGGCTCAAGTTCTTCTACCTTTGAATCCCAATCAAACATCACCTCTATGTAGTGAACATGTCCCTTTACCAATCATTTGTGACTTGGTTCCCATGGATCTCTATAAGAAAATAATACATTTTTCCTTTGAAGCTTATTTTTTTACACTTATCTTGCTGGGATTAGAAAGTAGTGTCTTAGGTTGAGGATAAACCTTATGAAATGGTTTCTAATGCTATCTTGATGGTGCACCCTTAGTGTAAAAATTGTTCTTAGTCATTGAATCCTCCAAATTTGACATTGTCTTGATGGTCACTTGTAGAGATACAGGTTCAAAAGCTTTAACCAAAATCTTGAGTAGCTTAGCTAGTCATTCTATAAATAATACAATGAGTCTTCTCTCTATCACATGTGGAACCACAACTAACATTTATTGGAATTTTGCAACATACTTATGCACTATATGATGTTGTCTCAACTAGGCCAATTCCTTGAAATGTATATTCAGGTCCTTGTCAAATCTATCCATAAGTTTGTGTAAAATCAACATATGCGAAAATGATACTATGTCATTGGGTGACCATCCCATGATGCCACCACTCATGAGTTATACCCTCAAAATGAAGAATTGTAAAGTTGATGGATTCCTCTTCCAACATAGGGTTGAGTAAAATATAAGTTCCCGAATTTTGGATCCAAGATCATGCAATATCTTTTTCCCAATCCATCAAAAGGGGGGAAGGTCAAACTTCCCAACTTCTACTGTAAATATCTACAAGGCTATTGTGTAAGTCTTCTATCTAGTATTGGTCCACTCCTAGATGCAGAATTGCAATAATTTGTAAATGATTTTTTTTTTGATGTGTGGATCAAGGCCCATGTATTTATCCATGGAATCATTGATTTCATATGTTATTGGATTCTACTTTTCTACTTCCAATGAAACCTCATTTCTAGGTAAAGAGGTGGGTTGGAAAGGTCTATCTGCTGTTCCAATTCAAGCCCTATAATTATTGGTTGGTTCATTCGAGATACTCCCTTCACTAGTGTGATTTTGTGTAGGTTTGGTGGTATTAAGAGTGTAATTCATTTTTTTGGTATGATTTGGATACACGCAACTGGTTCATCTATTCCTATTTCTGAATGAAGAAATCAATTTATCTCCCTAATCTGCCATATTTTCCTTATCTCACCCCCCTATTCCCAACCAATCTCTGTTTGAGGGGAATCGAATCTCTTGTTATCCCTTTCTAAGGCCCCCAGATCCCTCTAAATCAGATGCATGCATTCAAAATTATCATTTACAAACTAGTAGGTCTACTACTTTGATACTAATTTAGTATCCCTATATATTTTAGATCTTAAGATATATTGGTTTTAAAAAAAGAACACACATATAACAATTGAAAATAACCTTCAACTAATGCCAAAAAAATGCTAAATAAAGAGATAAAAGAATATAAAATAGATTATATTCAATTGCAAGGAATTATCTAGATCTTGTAAATTTAAGGTTGCAAAACAACTAGATGTTCCTTTACAAAATATCCCTATTTGAGGTAGAATAAGCATGTAACAATATAAAAAAATGGTATAAATTTCACACTTGATTGATGTATCCACTCTTAGCTTACCTAGCATATTTTCTATCCTCAAATCACCTAGTAGGCCAATTCATATTTGTTTCATGACAAACTTTACAATTATTAGGTGCTTAGGGTTATACAGAACTGTGAGTTTACTAGTGCTAGGGTGTTTTTAGATTAAAAAAATTGTTTAGAGGTGCTATAAATATCTTGAATGACCACATAAGTGTTTCTCAGAGGAAACTTGTAGTTAGAATGCTACCCAGGTTGGGGTTTTCTTGTGATTACTCTCAGGATTTGATGCACTAGTAGGAATGTTGTCTAGGTTATAGAAGATCACAATTTATCTCTCCAAATGGTGATATGAATTGTGACCAATGACATAGTATAGGTTAAATACACTTGATCCATATGGATTTGAAGCATACTTAAACCACTTAGTATCAATCCCAATAATATCATTCAATGTAAACAAAGAAGAAGTAGCCATTAAAACTATCATTCTAAAACATGAAATCTTGATAAACATCTACTCTAAGGCATTGAAACTTATCCTATTGGGGGAGTGGTGTTGCATTGATGTGGAAGGGCGATCCTTTCCAAATCCCTTGGATAATATGAGACTTTCCAATCAATTTTATTGGTTAAAATCAATTGAAACTGATAAAAAAGATGAACAAAAGAATGATTAAAGCTAGGTTAACATGATAGAAGCTAAGATGATCAATGTAAATGTATGAAAATCTATTCTAAATGTGCACAAGATTCAAATATGCAAGCACTAGATTGAAAATATGCTAAATGGATGCAACTAAGTTACCATGGAAGCCATTAATGGATGCTCTAAGCTAATAATGCATGTAAATTAATCTAAAATTCCTTTAAAATATAAAACATGGATGCAAGATGAGAGTGATTTTGAATAGCATAAGTTTGCTCTAAAAAGGTGGATCCCTATTCAATAGATGCAAGGTCTATTTATAGAATGGGAAAAAAGGAACTAATGGTCAAGATTGAAAGAATCAATCAATGGTCAGGATGGGAAGAAAATGGAGGCATGGATCATGGATTCCCATCAAGGGTTGAGAATGAAAGTTGATTTTTTAATCAAGGGCTCACAATCATTCAAAGAATCACACTTTCAAAACTTGCACAAGAAGTTTGTTGAAAGTTTGTTACAAGGAAGAATATTCCATTTTTTCAAATGAGTGAAGAGGGAAAGAATATTCCATGAGAATATTCCCTTTTTGGAAGAAATTAGCATTTAGTTAATTAAAACCAAATTTTAATGTGCAAAGGGGAAGGAATATTCCATGAGAATATTCCCGTTTCAAGGAATGAGCAAAGGAGGAATATTCTCAAGGAATATTCTCTTGCAAGTAGGAATGCTAGAATCAATTAGTAATTTGATGATTAAAACAAAGTTTCAATTATGCAAATTAGGGGAATTTAGGATATTCATTAAATAATTATCTTATTTATTGAAAAGGGGTCAAATTGACATTTAATTAAATAATTAAGATTATTTAATTTAATGAGAGGACTTAGGGTGTTAAATTAAATATTTTAATTTATCCAATTTAACAGGACGAAAGGTTAGCATGAAAGGGGGAGGAAGTAACCTAATTAAATTAATCAAGTTAATAGATGAAAATGATGCATTTAATTAAACAAGCAGAAAGATGATGGGATTCAAGGATGAAATAGTGTTAGTATATGAGATTCGAGTGTGTGATATCATTCATTATATTTTTAAGTGTCTACATGAATATTCCCTGAAATTACTATGGAATTGGTTGCACGGGTAGTGCACCTTGAATTTATCAATATGTGGCCTATGACCATTTTAAAAGCTCTAGAAATAAGTGGAAAAATTTCTTGTGATTAAAATCACTCAAATCATAGCACTATAGACTTGAAAGAATTATATCAACAATAAAGTTAGGGTTTTCATCCTAACCTTGTGGTACTGCCAAGGTTTTCATTATTGCAAGTACAATGAACAAACTTAGCTCAAAAAATTTCCAAAATGTATGGTAGGAAATATTTCCTCCAATCAACAATGAGTGCCAAAATTTACCTTCCTAGGAATAGGTCATATGGGCCCAATCTTGGCAGCAATTCTTACATTTATATATTTATTATTTTATTTTATTGTTTGTTAGTTATTATTATATATATGCTAATCTTAATAATTTTTTTTTTTATTATTAATGATTTGAGGTGTTAAGGTTGGTTGAAAGGGGCGCATTACTATATGTATGTGTGTGTATGTATGTATGTATATATGTACATACATATATACATATATATGCATACAAATGTAATGACAAAAATTGTACTCCCTTCTTGGAGATAGTGCAATTTCTCATTTAATCTAGACCTATTTTAGTACCCTTGCATTAATTACCCTTTAATTCATCATTAATAGGCCCCTACGACCCATTATTTATGATCTTGAGGCTTATTTCAACTAAAAACCTGACAAAATCATCAAAAACACTTAAAATTTTAACAACCCACCCAAAAAATCTAGGGTGGGACTCATACGCCACCTTGGGCGTATGAGTCCCCCTAGGTGGGACCCATACACTAGAGGTGGCATATAAGTCCCATTTGGGGCCTTTTTAGGGTTTGAGTGTGAATTCAACCTTTTAATCATTTCAAGATCATTTTCAAGAGCAATTTCAAGATCCAAGCATTAAAAAGTTTTCAAGCATTCTTTCACAAGAGCATTCAAGTTTTAAGAGAAATTAAAGTTGAAGTCTTGGAGCAACACTAAAGTGTTTTTTCAGGTCTTCAAGCTCACTTTCATTCAAGATCTAGCATTTTCAAGGGTTGATCATGGTTGTCTATGGCGAATCATGATGGATTCTAGGTCAACTAGGGAGATGCAACTAGCCATCAAGCCAGGCCTAATGACTTGTTTCCTCAGTGATTCCATCCTCCATTATCACTCTACTTTCAACCTAAGGAAGGTACATGCATCATTATGACTTATTAGAGTGGTTTGAAATCTCTCAAAGTGAGTCATCACATATAAGTTTCCTCCATGCATCTCATTCTTGCACATTAGAATAGGGTTGCATTGCATTTCAAATTTCCTAATCTTAGACACACTTAAGATTAGGGTTTAAATTCCTCTTTACATTCATGTTTCATTGTTTCTATCATGGTTTAATTACTAAACTATGGGTTTGATCAAGGAAAACCCCCCATAAGCAAGCAAACTCTATATTATGTTTTGTAGGTATTTTTACAGATTAAGATCCAAAAATCAGTTTGGAAGGAAAAAGCATAGATTGGAGTACAAATTTGAACTTTGAATTATTGAAAAAGTAGAACGAGACTGATATGCTAGGAGTGGTGTATGAGTCCCACTACAAGCATTTTTCCATATTTTTGCAGATTTAGGATCTATAGTGTCAGAAACCAGTTCCTTCCCAGAAACCCTAATTTGGGTTTGATACGCCTAGACTGGCGTATGAGTCCTAGCGTGCCAAAATTTCAAGAATTTTAGTATTTCAAAGCTTCATTCAGTCTCCTTCAGATTTCCTGGTTCACACATTTCATCTTGCAACTCTCTTTTCTGTTTTAAATACCTTTCTAGGTCATTTAGTGAAAGATTACATCATATTAGGGTTAAACATTTTGATTTGCATTTCATTAGTTTTTCCAAGCCCTAGCTTGGTGGTGAACCCCCCCTTAGTTTACAATTAGACGATAGGATTTCCCTATTGGAAGATCTCTTTCTCCTTTGCATACCTTTGGATTGAGATCTCTAGGGTTTCCTTCAATGAAATGATTGGGAAGTGTGTTTGCTCTATGTTCTAAACCATACGAAAGCAATCCCATTTTTTCATTATTTCATTTTGGTGAACCTAAATTTAGAAGATCATAATTATTATTTGGAGTGCATCATCATCCTAGATCTTTCTTGCATTAACTTTGCATTAGTTAATTGGTATTCTAGGGTTTCTAATTTTTGCATTAGTGAAAGTGCGTATAGCTCACATTTTTGCATCTCAAATAATTGAAAATCATATAAAAATTGCATTTGCACTTAGGTTACAGATCATACAAACTAGAAAGCATAAAAATCACTTGCAATTTTCTAAAAATTTTACAAAAAACCCTCATTGGGACTCATACGCCCATCTGGGGGATTTAGTCCTAGTACATATTTTAAACTACACTTTGCAACATTGAATTCTCTATTTTTGGGCTTCTGTTTGTTGTTAGTAGCTTTTTGTTTTAGTTTGCATAATTTCTGTTACATTAAAAACATTAGATGAAGCATAATTTAAATTCATTGCAATTGTGGATAAAATTAGATTCTTGCAATTTTCATTTTCAGCATTAGTTCATAGTCCAATTAGATTAGACCACATTTGGAATTCATTAGAAAAAAAATAAAAAATCACCTATAAATAGAATAACCACTTGGAGAAGGCATAGTTATTTGAATATGTAAAATATCTCTTTCCAAGTTAACCTAATCCTCAAGCCTTTTAGTAGTGATGAATTTGATATGTTAGATGAATCCCTTGAGGAATTCATCTCACAAAGTTCATCCATTAAGGCTTGTTATGACAAACCAAAACCAAGAGACGTTAGTGTGATTCAACCTCAACTTATCCTTTACCCACCCTCACACAAACCTCAAACTCAAAAAAAACTTGTTTAGACCCTCGAACCACCTAAGAATAATGTTTTGCAACAATCAGGTCATAATATCATTGCTCATGCATATAACACTATAAACAATTCACAACCAAGACAAACAACCTCAACATCCCTACCTTTACCCAACTCTGTCTTGCCTAGTGCCCCTTGTTTTCCTTCAAATAGTGGAAAGAAGTATGATCTTGTTGAACAACTTAAGAATACTCCTGCAAAAATATCCCTATGGGACTTGATTCAAAACTCACCTAATTATCACACTATGTTTCAAACAGCCTTACAACAAGTTGTGATTCCCCCTAATACAAATGCAAGTGATGTGGCTGCTCTAATTAAAGGAATAAATATAGTTAACATAGACATTAATTTTCACCAACATGACCTCCCTACCTTGGAGATGAGAAAGAAACATGATGCCTTCATGATAATAGCTAGATTCAGTATAACAAGAATAAAAATAACCCTTGTTGATAATAGCTTATCCCTTAATGTGTGCATTGTAAATCTTCTAGATAGACTTGGTGTGGATAAATAAAAAATTGAACCTAATTCCATATTGATTTGAGGATTTGAAAATATAGGAAAGAAACTACTTGGTGTGATTACTTTACCTATTAAAGTTGGAAAGGATACCTTACAAACACCTATTCATGTTATGCCTCATGATCTTTCATATAATATTCTTTTAGGAAGATTTTGGATTCATGAGATGCATGTGGTGCATTCGACTCTTCATCCTATCATGAAGTATGTCTATAACAATAAGGTATACCAAGTTGAAATATACCTTAAGCCTAAAAGTTACTTACAAGTTGAAAAAGGAATGGTAACTCCTCTAAACACATTAATTCCAACATCAAACATATAACCTATGAAAGACGAAAAACAAGAGGTGGAAACAGTGTCAAGATTATTGGATGATGATTGGGGTTCCTTAGAGTTCACACACTTGTTTATGAGGGAATACATAATCACAAGTAGAGAAGATGAAAAGAAAAAACAACCAATGGTGATGTCAGCACATAATTCAGAAAAAAAACTCACAAGCATCTACCTCATATACTCTAGAAGAATACACAAGCTATACAACAAACTTTGATGAGATAGATTATCAACAACCACCAACTTGAAAGAAATGGAAAGACTTTATGGAAAAGGCTATGAGTTCATGAAAAAATTGGATATAGTGGAAAAGGATGTGGAAAGAAAGAACAAGGCATTTGTGTTCCTATAAAACCTAATACACATGAAACAAAAAATGGCTTGGGATATTTCCCTTCTAAGATCATGCAAGCAATGAAAAGACCCTCGCTAAAATCAATACCATCATGTGTAATCCTAAAACAACCCTCACCTTGAAGCATCTAGAATTGATTGACACATCTTGTGAAGCATCATTGGAGTTTTTGGAAGATGATGAAACCTTGAAAGAAATTCTAGGAGTTTATGACAAACCATTTACTCCTAAAAATAAACAGGTTGCATGTGCTATGATTAATACCAAGCAAAAAGCCAGGGAAAAGGAAAGTAATGAGATTGACATGAACCTAGAAGAATACAACCCAAAATTTCCAAAAACAAAGTGCACTTCCTTTAGGAGATACCATGGATATATAGATGGATATTAACAATAGAGAAAAAGTGATTAAGATAGGAAAGTTCCTTGATGATGAAGAATAAGAAGACCATGCAACTTTACTTCATGACTTTCCTAAACTTTTTGCTTGGACTTGTTCGAATATGCTAGGAATTGAACCTAATATTGTAACACACAACATAGTCCTCGCTGAAAATGCTAAACCTGTTAGACAAAAGATTTGAAAGATGAACCCTAAGATATCCTTATTAGTTAAGGCCGAGATTGAAAAACTTCTTGAAGTTGGTTTTATACGTCATATAGATTATTCTCCTTGGATCTCAAACATTGTTGCAGTTGTGAAACTAGACAATTGTATTAGGATGTGTACAAACTTTCGAGATTTGAATAAAGAATCTTTAAAAGATGACTTTCCCCTTCCTAATATTGACATGATAGTAGACTCAACTGTGGGACATGCGTTGTTGTCATTCATGGATGGATTTTCAAGATATAATCAAATCTTTATTAAGCCTCAAGATCAATATAAAACAACATTTACAATAGCTTGGGGAAAATTTTGTTGGGTCATGATGCCTTTTGGATTGAAGAATGTGGGTGCAACATATCAACGAGCTATGACATTGATATTTCATGATTACATCATAAAATTTTGGAAGATTATGTTGATGATATTCTAGCAAAAGCCTTAACTTGACAAGATAATGTGAATTTCCTTTAGAGGATATTTGAGTGAATGTGGAAATACAACATGAGATTAAATCTGAAAAAGTGTCTTTGGTGTAGATAGTGGAAAACTTCTAGGTTTTATCGTATCTCATAGAGGCATTGAGATAGACGCAAAGAAAATTGATGCCATAGTTAACATGTCACCTCCCAAAAAAAATTTCTTAGTTACACACTTTACAAGGAAGAATTCAGGCTATCTGACATTTTGTAGCATCCTTAGTGGATTAGACATTACCATTTACACATATCCTTAAGAAAGAAGTTCATTTTAATTGGAGTGAGGATTGTAAACATGCTTTGGAGAGTTTGAAAGATTATCTTGCTACTCCTATTTTACAACCCACAATGCAAAATAAACCATTCAATCTATATATAACAATGCCAACCCATGCTCTAGCAACATTGTTGGCTCAACAAGATGAAAATGGTAATTAACATCCTATTTATTATATTAGCTAAACTTTGATCGATTATGAGACATGATACACAATAAAAGAGATTTTTTTTTATCTCTTGTATTCACTACTAGTAAGTTGTGACATTACTTATCGAATGTTGAAACACATGTGATAATGAAATTCGATCCTTAAAAACACATTTTTTGCTAAAACACATTTATCAGGATGCTTAGCTAAATGGGTTATGTTGTTCACTGAGTTTGACCTTAAATTCATTTCACAAAAAGCAATTAAAGGACAAGCCTTGATCGACCAGTGAGCTGATGCTCCTTCCCCCCTAGCATTACCTAATGAAGAATCATTTCTTGATGTGAGTGTGTTGACTATTCAGGAACATGAAAATGCATGGGAATTATATTTTGATGGATCTAAGTGTAGAATAGGCTCCGACACATGAGTTATAATAGTTCTTCACAAAGTAAAACCTATTCCCTTATCATATTGATTAAATTTCCTATTCACGAACAATACTGTAGAGTATGAAGCATTAATTGTTGGATGACTTTGTTAGGGAAGTTTGATTCATTCACCATTGATAACATCCCACAAAAAGATAATAGACATATAAATGCAATGGCCAACACAACTTCCCTGATATCCCCTCATGATCCTTTAAAATATTTCACATTTGTTGTCCACATAATTATGAAACCATCAACTGATTCTAAAGTAGACGAAGTATTAGCAATCACCATGGAAAGCTCTAGTGAATGGTATGCATCAATATTTAATTATTTAAAAAACTACACCTTTCCTAAGCCAACAATTAAAAATGCTAGAGCCCACCTTTGAAAGCTTGCTTCTAAATATATAATCTTCATTGATGTGTTGTATCGAAGTTCCTTTGATGGTCTCCTACTTAGATGCCTTAAATAGTCTGAAATCCCCATAGCACTTAAGGAAGCTCATTCAGGTGCTTGTGGAGGACATTTTGGAGGAAGATCATTGGTTCAAAAACTAATTCGTATAGGATACTATTGGAGGAACATAGAACAAGACTGCTTTGCTTATGTTAAGAAACGTCACAAATGTCAAGAACATAGCAGATTAATTCATGCTCCTACTTTCGAGCTCTACAAAAAAGTTCCTATTTGGCCCTTCTCAGTGTGGGGCCTGAACATCATTGGAAAAACATCACCTCCTCCCTCCACTATACATACATTTATAATTATTGCAACAAATTATTTCATGAAATGGGTAGAAGGAATTCCACTTCGTTCGACAACAACTGATGTAATATGTCATTTCATATTGGAACATATTATTGCTCACTTTAGACTCCATTTTAATTTAGTTTTGAACAATAGGACACCATTTAAGAATAAATACGTGAAGAAATTCTTAGAGACGTTCAATATACAACATCACTTTTCGACACCTTAATATCCACAATCCAATGGTCAAGCTGAATCAACTAATGGAACCTTGAGCAAATATTAAGGAAAATAGTAAACAAACATAATTAGAATACACTTAGACATTTGGGGTTGATCCCATAGTGCAACGGTTAAGTTGCAAGGGAAGAAGTTGGGTTGTGTAAGGTTTGAATCCCATGGTGGAGAGTGGGAATGTCGTAGGGAGATAGCAGCAACAAGGTCAACAAAGGAAGTAGCGGTGGTGGATATGGTGGTAGTGGTAGTGGATATGGTGGCGGGAAATGGGGAATGGCAAGGATGAGGTCACTCGAATGTGGCCTCATTGGTTCATAGATCTAGTCAAAAGTGTTCCGGATGCTGCCCCTTAGTAGTGATTCATCAAACAAAAAAAGAAGAAGATTGGCATACAAAACTAACATATGCATTATGGGCCTATCATATGAACATTAGAGCATCAACCGAAAGTACCCCTTATAACCTCGTCTATAGAACCGAGGCAATAATTCCCTTGGAGTTAGAGATCCCTTCATTAAGAATCTCTCTTTAGGGAATTATTGATGAGAATACTTATAAGGAACAACAGTTGCATCAACTTGAAATGCTTGACGAACAACACATCAACACTATTGAGTACTTTCAGGATTATTCTAAAAGAATGCACTATATTTACAATCATAATGTCATACCTCATTTGTTTAATAAAGGACATTTGGTGTTATGCGAGAATCAATGTAATGTCAATGTTGATCTGATGGAAAAAGGAAAATTCAGCCCTAACTAGTTAGGTACTTACATAATCGATGAAAATTATGGATTTTGAGCATAATCATTAATAGAAATGGATGCCTCTTAAGGGACCTATAAATACTATGAATCTATGTTGGTATTATGTCTAATATTCTTGAATAGTATGAATGATAAAGCAGTGGTGTTAGAGTTAGTAGACAACATTCTATGTGCTCTTGCATTGCTTTGTTCTCGACAAATAATTATTTGTGTGTCTTGAATACTAAAGTGATTATTTAAATTATCTTTTAAATGATTACTTTAGGTTTTATGCTATTCAAGTTCATCTTGTGTCTTATGTTAGATTAGATCCTTATATGCATTTAATGTTCTATAATTAGATCATAGGTGCATTTAATTTAGCATAACATACTTAATCACAATGTTGCACCTAATAGAAACTAGAACAAGTCTTAACTAGATCACATAAATTTTTTTAAATCATCAAGACATTTATTCAATCATATTGCATTTAACATTAAACACATAAATAACCAAAAATCAAATGATCATATATATATTAAAATTCAATGTACATGTCATCCATATATACAATGCTAATGTGGTCTATGACTACTGGATCCCTCGGGATCTGGGGATTGAATCTATCTAGATGTATTCTATCAAGAGATGGTGGTATGCGATCATGATCATGAGTTGGAAAGTACATCCAATGCATACTATAGACCATGAGCCCAACCAATAGCCTCCCAGTGATCCTCTGCTAGACGATCTCTCTCTACCTGTAGTTTGGCTGCCTCTGACTGGAGTCTCTTGACCTCCATTGGGGCTCAAGATGACTGAACCTCCTCATAGGTAGCCTCGGCTTGGTGGGTTCACCTCCCAAAAATCTCATATTCCCTCTGCGGTATGACGTATGGCTCGAACAACTTTGGATCCTGCTCCACAATGGGTGGGGGCACATAATCTGTATTAGCAACATCCTCATAGATTGATAGAGGTATTATCTCTGCAAAAACTTGGCGATAAAGATCATGTAGGTCTCTCATAGCTCCTGCAAGATAGAAATCATAAATATAATCTGTACACATCATGATATATATATGGACATAAAATTAAAACATAAAGCACAAACATAAGTATAAAGCATAAGAGTAAATAAAATATCATCACCTAGCTCTTCGACCGACTATGTAAAGACAACCTCATCATGTGTAGGGGGCATAGAGGATGTGCTAGCCTCTCTGTGACTATAGGTGCTAGTGCGTGCTGCAGCTATTGACTGTGATATAGTCACACGAGTGGGAGCTAGCTCTCTCCACTCATGGCTAACTGGATCCTCATCTGCTATATCCTCACCCTCACTCATTAGCCACTCCTCATCCTCCTCCTTGTCTTCCTCCTCATCCTCCACCTCTTGTCCATCATAATCAAGATTTTCAGCCTCATCATAGTCCTCATCTATCACATCTATGTGAATAAGTCTACAACCCTGACCCTTGTCTCCTCAGCTCTATCCTCCTCTTCATCTCTCTGATCTAGGAGTGGTCTTGCATCGCCTATCGGATCATCCATCAGGAATACAAGAGCTGGCCGTGCTACTGCCCACCACTCCTCATACGTATCTATGGAACCAATGTCATCAGCGTTGGAAATCGGGGGCCTATCATGATCCTCATAATCTAAGTCACTATAGACAACATCATCAACATTGAATCGTCAATCCTCTGAGAACTCCGTACTGATCTTCTGAAGAAAGGTCATGCCTTGGGTGGTACTTGTACCTATCCAAACTATCGCATGACATGATCGTAGTAGAAAGGTCATGCTACATAATCATGTTTTCCTATCATAAATCTGTCTATCTATAGTCTTCTCAACTAATGGGTCTCATCCGACCATTGTGGTATAAGATGGTATGGTCTCCATAAGATCTCCTCCTCATCCAATTGGTCAAATTTGACCCTCCAAAAATGCAAATCTCTATATTTCCATAACTGCCTCAATGGATAACTGAATGTGTGAGGATACCCTAGGCCTGATGTACATGGAAACCCTATCGGCCTAGTACATGTGATATGATCCAGGCACCACACTTGTAGTATCATACAATGCACCATACTATCAAGCTCGTGGAATGAAAATCACCCTAGATCATAATATAGGTGTGTAAGGATACTGCTCCCCCAGGTGCATACAGTCCTCTACCCTGCCATCTATTGAATCATGTGAACTAGTCCTCCATTTAGATGTGCTCCCTGACCATCAGGGATGAGTACTAGTGCCACATGGTGAACATCATAATCCATATCAGAAGTGGAGCTCATGAATATAGTAGCCATGATAGCTCCATCCACAACCCCACGATATCATCATGAATCCAGACCTACAAGATAGTACTGTATATCGTATTTCATCTTGCAAAATGATTGATCCCCTAGAAAACAGACCCTCTCACCTCGAATTGGAACTCAAAGGATGCGATGGACATCCTCTTAGGTGATCGTCATCTCACATTTTGGGAGATGAAATATGCATGTATCTGCATCCCACCTCTCTACCAATGCCATCAACATAGCATCATGGTACCTCATGGGGGCATGAGGTATGCCTAATACAATCTAGTGGTATGTATTAACTATGTATCCTCCTTTGATAAAGTCAAGGCTAGGTCTTAGAGGGTGAAGCCACATAAGTGGTTTACACTTTTGAAGAGGAAATTTCAAAATTTTCCCATTCCTCATATCAAATGGGTTCGGCCGAACCCTAAGGTTCGACCAAACCTTTAGTTGGTTCGGTTGACCTTAGGAACCAACTAAATCCCCTATTAAAAAATCATACTAGAGTGGGTTCGGCCGAACCCATTTAGTATGGCTAAAACAAAAAACACATTCATTTAATTGCTTTTTTTAATTGTATGTGTTGGTGGTTCAGCCGAACATGGGTTCGGTCGAACCCAAGTTCGGCCGAACCCTTCCAAGATGTTCGACCGAACACTTGTTCGGCCGAACCCCTCTTTTTTCATCCTTGGTTCCTAAGGCACCAGAATTGTTGAAAATTTTGCGTTTTGAAGCTCAATTTCAGAATGAAAATGGAGAAGATCTCAAAAACCCAACTAGTATCGGGTTCCCCTCAAAACGAGCTATCCAACGAATATAATTTTAGTATGTTTTGATTATATTATCTATACTGTTTTTTAAGTTTTATTAAATATAGGTTTTCATGAAAACAAAACTCTCTATTCTGCACAAGTGGAAAAATAGAAGATTATCAAAAAAATTTGAAAATATGAGTGCACGGATATTTAGGTTGATCCAACAACAATACATACACAAAAGGTTATGTGTTCATGGGTGATGTTATGTAGGGTTTGTAATTGATTTGACTCAGAAACTTGATTAAAGAAAAATATTCAATAAAAACTATCTAACTAAGTGGAAGCACTGAGATATCAGACTACCAATCTAAATTTGAAAGAATTGGAATTTTATCTTTCAAGGGAAAAAAGTTATCGTTATACCTGTGCATCACTTTTTAAAAGCGTATTTTGAAAAAACCAATTTTAGTGGGAGATGGAAAAAGTGCAATCTGATTCCAAAAAATTGAAAAAAATATTTTAGAATCTGAAAAATATGAAAGACTCTGTTTGCATCATCTTCAAATTCTTCGGTTTTAATCGCTATAGGTGCGAATGTGGAGATTGTGTTAAAAAAAATATCGGTGTCGATTAGGCCAAAAGTGTAAACCACTATTGTGGGATCACCGGAGGTGACAAATTTTTTTGCCACTAAGACGTCGCAATCGAGGAAGAATCTAACAAAAAATTAAAAATATGTCCTATAAGCATTCTAAAATCTTAAATCTATACATGAACAATAAAAAAAGTGTACTAAAGTTGTTCTAGTGTACTTTTCTAAGGGTCATAGACACTTTAGTTCCCCTTTGGGACACTTCATGAAGAAACAAGAAACTTTTGGAAAAAGTGGGACACTTCGCAACAAAAAGGGACACTTTGCAACAAAAAGGGAAACTTCGTGAAAAAAGGGGACACTTTATGAAAAAAGGGATGCTTTGCAAAATTTTCTTCTAGGGTCCTAAATCTACCTAAAAATGCGTAAAAACATAAATTAAATGCATACAGACAAAGCTAAGGTCAAAAAATCAACTCACCTAATACCGTAACTCGCCGTGGGCTACCTCCTCTCACAGGACATCTAGTCTCGGGGGCTCATACTCTCATCAACTCAACATATTTAGTCACTCTACATCAAAGTCAAGCTGCAAGAAGGTAAAAGACAAAATGAGTAGAAATTACTTCACTTTTTACCGTTATATATGCTAAAATTAAGGTTTTTACTATATTAGGGTTAAAAAGTGCTTTTCATTCAAACTAGCATACCGAGGGCTAGAGAGCTTTATTTTTGACACCGTTTGTTGCATTGGAATAGTGATTCTACTCTTGTTTTCATAAAATGTTTATCATCATGCAGTATGGTAATTGGAAATACCCTATGATATGACTTACCTTATTCGATGTGGTTAGATTACTACCTTGATTCCACCTCCATAAAGTAAGAAGAATCAAGGGGAGGCATACATCTACCCTCGAATTTGATTTCTAGAAAAAGTTAGATAAGAGAATTTTTGGACGACTAACAAATTTATGTTGCAGGATGTGGTTCCTAACATTTTGGTTTTGCATATAACTACAGTAGGGGCTTTATCCTCTTGCATTATGAGTATCCTTTTTTAAAATTAAGTTCATTGTTTGGATTCCTTTAACTTACATATGCACATAGATTCATATGGGTGCTAAAGTGGGGGCTAGATGTAATGACATAAATTGTACTCCCTTCTTGGAGATAGTGCAATTTCTCATTTAATCTGGACCTATTTTAGTAACCTTGCATTAATTACCCTCTAATTCATCATTAATAGGCCCCTACGACCCATTATTTAAGATCTCGAGGCTTATTTCAACTAAAAACCTAACAAAATCATCAGAAACAATTAAAATTTTAACACTCACCCCAAAAATCTAAGGTGGGAATGATACGACACCTTGGGCATATGAGTCCCCCTAGGTGGGACCCATATGCCAGAGGTGGCGTATGAGTCCCATTTTGGGATTTTTTAGGGTTTGAGCGGGAAATTCAACTTTTTAATTCAAATTTTTGATTGATGTCAGCTTTTGAGATCTAAATAATAGTAAATTAGGTGTAAATGCCTATATAAGAAAGCTTCTAAGTCCTTATTTGATCTAAGCAAGCATTTTCAAGGGCAATTTCAAGATCCAAGCATTAAAAAATCTTCAAGCATTCTTTCACAAGAGCATTCAAGTTTCAAGAGCAAGCAAAGTTGAAGTCTTGGAGTGGCACTAAAGTGTTTTTGCAGGTCTTCAAGCTCACTTTCATTCAAGATCTAGCATTCTCAAGGGTTGATCATGGTTGTCTATGGTGAATCATGATGGATTATAGGTTGGGGAGATGCAACTAGCCATCAAGCCAAGCCCAATGACTTGTTTCCTTAGCGATTCCATCCTCCATTATCACTCTACTTCTAGCCTAAGGAAGGTACATGCATCATTATGACTTATTAGAGTGATTTGACATCTCTCAAAGTGAGTCATCACATTCAAGTTTCATCCATGTATCTCATTCTTGCACATTAGAATAGGGTTGCATTGCATTTCAAATTTCCTAATATTAGACACACTTAAGGTTAGGGTTTACATTCCTCTTTACATTCATGTTTCAATGTTTCTATCAAGGTTTAATTATCAAACTAGGCGTTTTACCGAGGAAAACCCCCAATAAGCAAATCAACTCTATATTCTATTTTGCAGGTATTTTTATAGATTCAGATTCAAAAATCAGTTTGGAAGAAAAAAGCAGAGATTGGAGCACATATCTGAACTTTGAATTCTTGAAAAAGAAAAACAAGACTGATATTCTAGGAGTTGCGTATGAGTCCCACTATAAGCATTTTTCCAAATTTTTGCAGATTTACGATCTATAGTGTTAGAAACTAGTTCTTTCCTAGAAACCCTGATTTGGGATTGATATGCCTAGACTAGCATATGAGTCCCAGTTTGCCAAATTTTTAGGGTTTTCAACATTTCAAAGCTTCATTCAGTCTCCTTCAGATTTCCTGGTGCACACATTTCATCTTGTAGCTCTCTTTTCTATTTTACATACATTTATAGGTCATTTAGTGAAAGATTGTGTCAAATTAGGGTTAAGCATTTTTATTTTCTTTTCATTAGTTTTTCCAAGCCCTAGCTTGGTGGTGAACCCCCCTTTAGTTTACAATCAGGCCATAGGAAAACCCTATTGCAAGATCTCTTTCTCCTTTGCATACCTTTGGATTGAGATCTCTAGGGTTTTCCTTCAATGAAATGATTGGGAAGTGTGTTTTCTCTATGTTCTAAACCATACGAAAGCAATCCCATTTTTATTCATTTCAATGGATATACTTACATACATACATACATACATACATACATAAATACATACATACATACATACATACGTATGTACATACATATATGCATATATACATACATATACATACACATACACACACACACATATATATTTAAAATATAGGTAAGTTATAAATACAATCATATATATATATATATGAGTTATAGATACAATCAACCATATAACCCCTAAACATACATACATACATATGTTAGGTGGATAATTGCGTGTTAGGATTTTTTATTGGTGATAAACAAAAATGTTATGTACTCTAGAAATTAGGATATGTTGTTTAATATTACTAGCATGAGCTTAATTTCTATCTAATAAATAATGTGTATGAATGAACTTTGATTTATTTATAAGTTTGCATTGATTTATGTATGAGTTTGAATAGAGGTATACTCATGTGGGTTCAATTTGTTACTTGCATGTTTGATTTTGACTCCAAAACATATAAGACGATATTATAAATTAATGAATCTCTTTGGGATAATGTAATAAGATTAACTAGACAAGGTATCAAATCTTAGGACCATATGTTTTAGATCAATTTTCTTGTACCCTCTAATGTCAGAATGCTAAATTGAGAGAAATGCATGAGTTGACATCTTAAAATCACAACTAGGGTTGTGAAAATAAATATATGAGGGAATAACAAAAACATTTAATTGCTCTCTTAGTGTAGCTTGTCCCACTCATCCAAAGGTGATCATTGAAATTGTAAATCCTATGACTCATTTATATATAATCTTATCATTCCTCCAATATGGCAAGAATAAGGGAGTGTGCTTTTCCAAAAGAAGTATTCAATCGTATCATAAAGTTAGCCAAATTTTATACTAGCATGCAAGTGTTAGATTCTAGGGGCTAGCCAATTTATAGGGTTAGCTAGCTTTCACTAGTAGCATGCATGTGATTGATGTTAGGATCTACCCATCTCATGAGTTAAATATTCAAATTGGTGTATTAGGAGTGTGTGTAGATCTTGTGTTGTGTCTACTTAAGGTATGATTCTCAAGGTTTTGTTATTAAATTAGTCTATGTGATTGATAATATAGGCACTATTCTTGGGTCTAGGGTAAGACCATAGAGATGGTGCAACATATATAGTTGTATGATAGTGCAAATGATTAATGGGCATGAAAATATTATTAATGACTACTTGTGTTGTGTATAGTTACACTTATGAACTTCTTAACTTGATGCCAAGTAGTACATGTGATGCTTGTCTCATCATCATAGTTGGCATTGATCTCCAAAAAATGGGAACCAAAAGTTGTATGGAATGCACTTACATTCCTCTTTCCTACTTGGATGTACTTAAGGAATGTTAGTGAACCATGTAAAGAAGGAAGATGATTTCATTAAGGTTGCAACCATTTCCCTTTTGCTAGCTATTTTATGTGTAAGTATTTGATGTATGTATAAGTTGGTCCCTATGTGGATGGTGTGAATAAAGTCTTCTATTTTTACATGTGAACTACAAGGTCTTTGATTCATAGGAAGAGATATGTAGGTAGGGAAATCTTGAATGAAACCTCAAGGATTAGCTCTAGGTTTAGGGATTTATCTTGTTGCATGAGCTTATCTTACTCAATGCAAGATTGTACTTTTATGATGTAGAGCTACTACCCTTTCTACATGGTGAGTAAGGTTGTGAGAATACATTTTCTATTTGGAAAGAAGGTTCTTGGTTCATCAAGAAGATATTGAAGGTGTAAGAAAATTAAAAAAATGGTAGTAACTAGGGGTGGTTATTAAAGTGTGCTAATTTTGTAAATTTTCACTACTTATTACCCATGTACTAAAATTTTGTTTCTTTTTGTAGTACCATTTGCTTTAATTTATCCTTTCCCTTGGGTGGTTTCCCCACCACTATTTAGACCTATTTTTCATTTTCAAGTATCTACAACTTTACCCTTTTGTTAAATATTGTGATCAATTCAATTACTTAGAGGGGTGATTGAACAAGAAAAAAAAGGAAACCAAAGTGGCAATAGTAGCAACATAGGTAAGAAGGGAAGTGTGGCTTAAGGCCATGTTGCTAATAATCTATGCCTAATTACATCCTCTAGCTTAGTGTAGTTTGAATAGATTATTTCTCAACATATATATACCAAAATGACAACTTGGAGGAATTGGATGAAGAAATGAGCCACACAAACACTCACACACATAAAAGAAAAAATGCATAACTTTAAGGAAAATTTATGGATATAAACTTGGATAATATAACTAATATGAGTGGAACAAGAGATTTAAGGTTTCATAAATGGTCTAGCATAAGAGAAATCCATTCAACTACATAGCTAAAGTAGTTATTTACAAATATTTGGAAGATAGTTAGAGATGTTGAAGCATCATTGGAGGAACACAAGGAAGAGATGCAATAATTGTTTTATCATTCTTGTGTACTTCCAATGGATGTGAAGGCCGAATGTGCTACATATTTCATGTATTTTTGTTTATGGCTGACCTAATTTATATTTACAAAGTGTGAAGATGATGTTAATAGAAGATCAAAGGTGTGAAGACAATTTGGGACAAGGTTAAGCATGTGTTGGTATTTGCAAGGCCTTTTCCTCTTCCTTGTGTTGCATGTAGTCCTTTAGGTCTTTCCCTCTACACGTTTCATGTTGTTTTCTTTATCTCTAACCAACTTATAGATGAAATATTTTTGTTGTATATTGACATGTGAAATGTAATCAAGGTAATATCATGTATAAATGGTAAACCCAAATTGATCTAGGGAAAAAGTAATGCGAAAAAAATGATGACTGTGTAAGTGATTGAAAGAGAAAGAGCAATTGTTGTTGATCCTATCCGATTTCATTTTGATCATATCCCTGTGATTAGAAGGCATCTGAAGAAGTGTGCTTAACTTTTTTCTAGAGGAAGTGAGATAAAGGAAATTTATTCTTGTTTGTTGAAAGCAGTGAGCTCGTAGGTAGTTGAGAAGACATTTGAAGAAGTGACAAAGAATAATTACAATCATTAAAAGAGATTAAGCTTAATTGTTAGTTTCAGATAGTGGAAGGACTATTATTCTATAATCACTCTTGAGTGTGTTCTTAGATCAAGGAGTTGTAGCTTCCTTGGGTGTAACCCTAAAACCATAATTAGGGAGTTGTAGCTTCCTTGGGTAGTAGCCCTAAAACAAAGTTATAAATGTTTTTCATCTTGTGAGGTTGGATTATGATAGTAGCTCCTAGTAGCTTTTCTCACCATAGTTTTTCCCTTGGGTTTTTCCATGTATATCTGGTGTTGTGTTGTGTCATGCATTATCTTCTTCTTTCATGTTCTTGCTTATGAGATAGAGTTTAAAGTATCTATTTATTTTAGAGGGTTTGAGATTTGATAGAATATTGATTCACCCCCATCTCAGTATTTTGGTGTGTTCAATAATTGGTATCAGAGCCAAGTTCCTTAGAAGAAGTCTAATAGCTTGAGGAATATTTGGGATGGCACAAGAAGGGTCTCATAATGTGCCTAGGTCTGATGGAACCAATTTTACTTTTTGTCAATTTAGGATGGAAACCTATCTGACCTCTTTAGGGTTTGGTGTTTGGAAATTAGTCAAGGATGGTTATACTATTCTTGCTACTCCTCTAATTGATCCAATAGAGATTAAGGCCTATGAGAACAATGGAAAGGCTAATAATTCTATCTTGAGTGGGCTGGAAGAATCTGAACTTTAAAAGTAATGCATTGTGAGTCAATAAAGGAGGTTTGGGATAAGCTTAGTGGAATCTATGAAAGAGAAATTAAAGTAAAACAAGCCAAGTTGCAAATCTATAGAGGAAAGTTTGAGAACCTAAAAATGTCAGAGGATGAAGATATTGCAGGGTATTTACTTCAAAAGTGGTCAATGCAATCAAAGGACTTGGTGAAGAACTAGAAGAATTGGTGGTGGTTAAAATGGTACTGAGATCTCTTCCTAAATATTATAGTCCTAAAGTATCTTTTATTGAGGAAGCTAGAGATTTAGATAACTTTTGAATGGATCAATTATATGGTGCCCTCACTTCTTATGAAATGGGAGAGTTGAAAAAGATCTAAAGAAGGAAGCAACTTTCAAAGCCAGTAAGAAGGAGAAGTATGAAGCATCTACTTAGACCAATGACACTAATGAAGAAGAAGAAATTTTTTTAAGGAAGTTGAAGAGGGGTACTGAAAAGTACAAAGGTAAGCTACCTTTCAAATATTTTAAGTGTAGAGAGATTTGTCATTTTTCTTCTAAATGTCCCTTAAAATATTTTGAAAAGAGAAACAAAGAATCTAGAAGAAATAGGTTTAAAAGGATTCTCTACTCCAAAGAAAATTCTTTCTGTTTAAAGGATGAGGAATCCAGTGGTTTGGATAATGAGGATGAAATACTGTTCATGGATGCTAAGAAGATTGAAGATGAAACTAAAGATTCAAGGGTTGTTTGGACTACTTTTTATGTAAGAGA